>LOND01004347.1:0-21263 GCA_014220965.1 Paragonimus kellicotti
ATATCATAGCGACTCTAGTTGTTTTATTACTAACTATGTTAGGGCTATGATTGCCATTTACACTCTTTTGGTTTCCCAATATTTTCTGTGCTTAAACATTTTTTGAACGTGTGTGGATAACGACAGTTACCCCGCGCACTCAAACGTACGACTCCGCTGATTGTCTTCTTGTAGTTCCGCTCTCCTATCGTTTCCTCTTGTTATTCGTTCGCTCTCACGTTGACCTCGCGGGTCGACAGTATCTCCTTGTTTACTCGATGCGTTTTTCATAGGCGGCTGGCTTTGATTCACTCGATTCTACTATATCTCCTGTAGTTGTTCCCACGGATGAACGACCTTAAAATCGAAGTAGGCGTCGGATGCAACCAAGCGAAGTGCAGTGGAAGATGCCTGTACTACGAGGCAACCAGTGATGCTTACATAACCAATACAGCAACCCCACTCTTCTACTCGCGTGGTAAAAATTGAAATCAACCAGTACTAAGGGGATGGTGTATCAGGCTGGATGACTGTGAAGTTCTTAGCAAGGATCATCAATGAAAGCATGTAAGGAGACAGATGACAAGCAATAAGTTCTAATATGAATCAAGATAGAGAGTATTATGCGCCAAGAAAAAATGAATTGCAACCTGACAGTGTGAGTTTAATCTTCAAATCTCCGACTGATTGCACAAGCACTACATCCTCTGAAAGATTATTCCAGATATCTATGATGGAGTCATCCCACCCAATCCAACCATGCACAGCTTCTGAGATGCCTCGTCAAAAGCCTAACTGAAGTAAATGAAAACTATATCAACTGCATGTCTCTGAACAACTGCCTCCGCTCAATTCTCCTCCTCGGTAAAAAGATTTGAAAGACAATATTGCCCACGCCTGAAGCCGTGCTAGATTGAGCCGAGGAACCCAAAAGTTGTCAGATGAGCATCGACCTCCCACTTTAGCAGCCTCTTGAGAAGTTTCATCACGTTACGATTCAGACTAACAGGTCGATAATTAGCAGACATCCTTTTATCCCGATTTTCGGACCTTGAGTTTCTCGCAGGATGAATTTGACCAATCAGTTCGCCATGCCTGGTAGGGGTAGAAGGTTTGATTCGTTGAGGCATGTTTCGATTTCTGCTGAAATTCGATCATAAATTTGCGTTTATTTTGCAGTTTGCTGTGTGTAATTAACAATCCAGATGAATTTTATACCATGGTCGCCCGTATAAAACATCTGTCTCCATTTTCGTTACAACTGTCATTGCTTAATTACTGAAACTTTCTTGTTCATTATTGTTTGAACAGATCTCGTTCCCGTCTATATCCAGATGATTCACTGAGCTCCTTTTCCGTCGACTGACGGCCCGTTGCCAACCCGCTTTTGGTTGCTTCATTTTGGAGTATTGACGTATCCGGTTAAATCATCTCATGCCAGGGAACGGTTTAATTTTAATTTTGTCAACAACACTGTATTAATTGAAGCAGTTCGCGACAGTTTCAACTTTTTGACGTTCTGGAACAACCGAAGAAGTCCTGCGCTGGAGTTTGCTCAATTCTTCGCCGGATTTTGGAAGTTCCCGTCCTCCCTTGCCCGAGCCGAACTGCTTCAAAATTTTTCCGTAGCCAATTATGTCAAATAATGGCGGAACCCCTCGAAGATGCATTTGCACGTATTTCCCGGCATGACCTTGAAATATTTGAAACATCGTCCCCCACATAACCTTGTATAAGAAAAATTAGTATAACATCTCATCTTTTGAACAGAATCTGAGGAATGAGCGAACTATTTCTCTTACTGATGTGTGTATCAAACTTTCGTAAACCGCAACCTATCTCTGTCTGATTATGCATTCTTTTGTCAGCAGACTTCATGTTTGTCTTACAATGTAAACATTTGTTGATTTGTAACGCCTGTAATTATCTGTCATGATCGCGCACATCCGAGCGTGTCTCTCACGAATGCGTTGAGAAATATATATTATTCTCTTGCTCAGGTCCACAATTGCTTGTCATCTTATTCACAGAAAGAGTTCTCAAAGCAAACAGGACACCAGTTATGTTATGGAGTCAAGTATCTGGTCCTACAACGGTCGAAACCGCAGAAACTCTGTTCCTAATGGTCGTATGATCTCTTATTTAATTGTCTTCACTGGCCGTGTCAATACATGTCACATATTCTGTGTGTATGGTGTGTGTATTGGTATTTGGTATAGAGTTCTAGGGAGCCAACTCTATACAGCCCTATCAATAGCCTGTTATTGACCGTCTACATCTGCAGAGTCATCATCTCTATTTGCATTCTTTGTTCCACTCACCAGTCTAACGTTCAGCACCGATTTTGCTTCCATGAAACAATTTTGTATTAATCACCTTCGACGCGAACAGCCATTTTTGACCTGACCAACCCGCGACTTGGTTTATCCCGAACCTTGCCGACCGCGCCGAGAACCCACTCATTTTGTTGAACGATTGAAGTATGGTCACTGTAATTAGTTATGCATCCTTTTCAATAGAATCGCAGAAACATGTGGGGCTAGTCTTCCGTGCTACGTCAAACTTAGCGGCCTAACGTAGACCGTCACACGGGGCTTTTACAAAATCCTCCGGCTTCTTAGCTGCCACCGCGCTTTTCTTAGTCCGGTTTTCAGTAGTTACTTACAACCATCATGATGAGTTGACGTGCAGGGAATGATTTCTGCGCATCTTTTCCGCAGCCGTCGTTGCGCCTGATGGACATATCCCTACCGACGGCATTTGGAATGATTTTTGCGGTACTTCCGCTGGACATCTCCCTTACCCTGCGACGACACGTGTTCAAAATCCTACATGTCATCGTCCATCCTGTCATTCGTACCACTGACAAACTTGCTTCCGATCGATATATCTGACCTGATATGCAAGAAGACCCTCGCGCGTGGACACGAACTTGCCTGGCATGTCAACAAGCTAAGGTTCACCGCCACGTGTCGGCCACAACTGGCTGGTATCTTTAAACCACACTTTGATTCGTACCACTGACAAACTTGCTTCCGATCGATATATCTGACCTGATATGCAAGAAGACCCTCGCGCGTGGACACGAACTTGCCTGGCATGTCAACAAGCTAAGGTTCACCGCCACGTGTCGGCCACAACTGGCTGGTATCTTTAAACCACACTTTGACTCGCTCGCCTCCATATCGATATTTTGTGCCCTTTGCCATCTTTCAATTGCATGATCCATATATTTACGATGGTAGACCGCTCCATGCGAGGACCGAAGACCGCATCTCTACTATACGTTTATTTGGGAGTCGTAGTGCGAACCTTCGTTGAACGTTAGATAGCATCCCACGGTTGAACACTAACGGTTAAAACCGGCCGCGCCAACAATTCAAAGGCAGTTCCTTTTCGGAAACGTTGGACGCGCGTGGATTCAATCGTGTGCGCATCACTATGTACCGCCCGGTTCCAAACGGTACGGTCGAACGATTTCGTCGACAAATAAAAGCAGCCCTCGTCTTCGTCAGTGCAATTCCTTGGACAGAAGTCCTGTCAATGGTTTGGTTTGGTATCGGCGCTGCTGTCGAGGCCGACCTCCACTTTTCCATCGCCCAACTACTTTGCGGCCAACTACTGGGTCGTCCCAGTGATTACTTCTCGTCCGCCACGAACGCACTTCGATATGACGTCCTCTACGCCAGGCACCTCGCGTCGCATACGCGCCGCCTCCGTGTCACGGACGCACGAAAACAAATTATTTGTCCCCAAGGACCTCCATGACTGCACACATATGTCTATTCGCTTGGATGGTTCGCGACGCTCGTTGGAGCGACCACACGAAGATCCCCTCGAGGTGCTTCAACGGAAGGACCGTTTCTACGTAATTGAGCGTCAGAGTATTCCGGCCACGGGTAGCACTGATCGTTCAAAACCAGCTTACTTTGAAAAGTCAGAAGAAGCATCTAACACCCCTCCGCATTCGGTGGCCGAACCCGTGACTGCCACACCCCAGCGCATTGCGATCAACCAGCCCCACCGCTTCAACGACGACGCCGGCACTCACCGTAACCCGTTCCAGTAGTGTGGTGCACTGACTGAACCGTCTCCTAGAGCACTTGCCACCACTCGTTCTGCTTCAACATGAAGAAAAACTAAGAAACATCACAAACCCTTCGAACTTACCGAAAAAAGCCTTTTGAATCATGTCCTCATCTTCCCCGTGTCGTCAGGTGAGTTCGTCAATCATCCACATTCTCACACTCATCGATTTTGCTTTTCATCTGCGCGCACATGTCCGGGATCGATCGAAATTCGTAACACAAACACCGTCGTGCAACCCGGGTGTTCACCCCAAGAGTTCAGCGGGTGAACGTTTCATCTTTCCTACTGGTTTCAACGCCTGGGAGAAAGCACTCGAATAGGAGCTCGCTGAAATTTGCCGACATCAACACTGTCCTACCTGTGTCGTATGGGGAGCGGAGTACCAACCGCAAGCTGGTGCAAGATGAACTAGATCGGTCCAAGGGTGGCTGGCCACGGTTGGTACTGATAGTTGTGAACAGTGGTGGTGTCGTTCGTAGCTCGGGTTGATGGTTTTGGTATTGGTATGTTCGCCGAGCTTGGCATTTAGGTTGCAAACGTTTCATCACCAAACGAGGTGACATCATCAGTGCGTAAGTGTTTCAGCGTATAGTTTTTGAGCGTGGAGGTTGGTGAAGTGCGATGGATGCCTGCTCTTATATAGCAGAGTGAGTTGACCTTCTGACCTGAGTTCTGGTTGGTCGCTTCCTGTTGTTCATGACCTTTGACCTGATTCACCATTGGTTGATTCTTGATGTATTTGAACTTTGACCTAAACATCGGGTCGAACGGTTGATCCTAACATAGGCCAGGAGGTTGCGTCCCCAGTACCGTTCTGAAGAGGGGCCGCGTAATGAACTGAAGATACCATCCGTCTACTGGCCATGCGTTACGTAAGATAACTCCGAAAATCCTACTTCACAATGTACATCATGAGGATATTTGCCTACCGTCTGCTTGCTGTATGCGATCAAGTTTTTGTATGTTTGTCTGCTTATACGCGTCAATGATGCCACACGAACTTCCGGCTTGCTCGCGCGCCTGATGGTCGGATCCTGAACCTTCCTAACATGTTCCGCGTGTCGGCGTCATTTGGCGCTCTATAAGACCTATCATAATAATTTACAACAAAGGTTTAGTCTCCTTCAACTATTCACATTTTTAGTTCGCGCCTGGAACTTGTTGCTACACCTGAGGAAAGTTAATTTTATGCACGCCCACACTAAAATCGTACTGTAATCTTGCATTTCCACTTCTGAGTTTACCTCCTCTGTCTAATACCCTCCAAATACGCTGCATAATAACGTTGTTATAAGACACATCTGTCCCAATCAGCACATCAGGTGCATAC
The DNA here is from genome assembly GCA_014220965.1 of Paragonimus kellicotti. Classification (NCBI taxonomy): domain Eukaryota; kingdom Metazoa; phylum Platyhelminthes; class Trematoda; order Plagiorchiida; family Troglotrematidae; genus Paragonimus; species Paragonimus kellicotti. The sequence continues at coordinate 5,399 of LOND01004347.1, forward strand.
AGAAAATCTATATCAAAATTCCGTGCCGGTGCGATTACGAAAAACGTTTGTCACACACTTGGCTCACTACATCATAAAAGACGTTTGCTGGCGTCATATAACTAAAGGAAAAGATAACATTTCTTTCAGAAAATTACGTTGCATTATTTGTCGTAATCCACATGACCACTTCCTCTCCATCACGCGCATACACTCACTTCTTCCTTAGTTCAACGGATACCCTCCGCAAGGGAAAGCATTCTACAACACGTAAACACCAAACACCGAGATGATGGAACAAATCGCGGAATGTATGATTTGTTGACATTTTCGAACCGACATCAATTTACTGTCCAGTCACTAGTTCATTGATCGACTAGATTCTATAGTATGATATCTCTCGTTATCCCCGGAGATTCACTTCTATTTTTCTGATGCCATCCCCATTAAAGGACTACCAGATGCTTATTTGTTCATTTTTTGTCATCTTATAAATGCTCCTAACACGACCATCAATAGCACTGTAACACGGCATGCTGCTGTGTTGTTGGTGTTGATTTGGTTCACGATTGTGTCAGTCGCATGCATGTCTCGTTGCGTCCTTGGCTCGTGCTTGTTCTCGTTGTTTCCCTATACAGGACTATCACTGGGACCCACGCTTCGAAGGAACGCTGTCCTCCGGTCTCTTTACTTTTTGCCAGATTGGTTCGCGTATATGACGGGTAACGGAAACTGAACACTGATTGTCAGTTACATCATTCCAGATATAATCTTGTGAACAGTAAGTTGTTGGGAAGTCACATCTTCCGATCGAATCTTGAACAATAATGCGTAGGTTCCGATTTTATTGCAAACCGTAGCTTCGTTCTCTTTACTTGCAGGTCATTGCTCGCGGATTCTTACACTTGCTGTATTGTACTATCACTTGTTGTACGTATAGCCTGAAAATTTTACCGTTATTCGCAGTCGGCCAAGCGCGTTTCTAGCGGATGAGTTGAGGGACTACATTATAATTGTCTGTTTGCACAATCGCTTTATGAGACTGGAGGGGTCTCTCACCCAACTGTGTTGCTCTGTCACATTGCAGCATCAGCACAGCCCTAACCTCGCGTTGGAGCTGATTAACTTCTCCAAGTTTTACGAGTACGTTCATTACACTTTTCAAGATGAACTACATAATGACGTAGCCGCAGGATTCCCCCTTTTTGCGGAGTTTTGGAGGTAGCCACGAAATGGGAGCATACGACCATACGATGTTGGCATTGCATTTCAACAAGAACACTAACAAATTTGACTGTTAAACATGTGTGACAAAGTTTCCAGCATCTTTATCTACACAAAATTCGTCTTCTCCTTTTTTGTGGAATTTCAGATGAAAATTGGCCGACGAAATGTTGTTCTTAGAAGTGATTGCGAATGACATCATTATGTAGTTGTTTCCACCTTCAGTGCGTACGAAACGGTGTAAAAATGGGTACTAAATCCCACTCTGACACTCAGACCATTCGGAAGTTAATTTTGTTCAATCTACTGCAGTGTTTCTAACTCGTTTGGGGTTGGGTGATGTTCATGAAAAACTATACCGAGACGGACCAACCGAAGCTGCCCGCCGATCACTGGAAGGTGTATTTTTCAGCCAGTCACTATTTGATGTTTTTAACGCCAATCGTCGGACAGTCTTGACATCCAATGTATCGCATGAGTTTGTCATCATCCTGTGATTTTGTCCCACCTGTCTCAACTGCCGAAGCAACTGAGATGGAGTAAGGTCCCCTAGCTGCAGATCGCTAAGGACCTGCTTGAGCCGTTTTTCTTCTGATACGACGACACGCTCTAGGAATGCGCTCTTCAGTGCGTCGTAAGGGTTGCTCTCGGGTGGCCTAATCACTAAATCCCTGGCATGGAGGGCGACGGACATCGGCATCGCGATAGCCAAGTATGTGAACTTGGCAGTCTGGCTAGTAATGCGCGCTAACTGGAACTGCAGCTCAAGCTGCGCTAGCCAGTACTCTGGGTCATCCGGAACATAATCAGGGACACGAAAACTCAAGGCGTTTGTCCTCAAATCTACTTGGCTGAGCCTCGCGTTTGCGACTATGGTAACTGACAGCATCATTAAAATGCGCACACAGGATTTTGAACGAAATATGAGTGCTTGGAAACTAGCAGAACTAGAGCACGAAATTTACTGCCGTAGATGAATGCAGATAAATATGCTAAGACGGGAGAGAAAGAAGCTTACACCTAGCGTATAAAAAAATCCAATTAATAACGGAAAGCAGTGAAACTAATTTATGGAACGGGCCTACCAATATCGCGAAGTTAGTTCCTTGCCCTCTGGTTTGCGCGTCCAAGGTTTCCCCAGCCTTATGTTAACGCGGAACGGAAGTCGTAGTGAGAAGACGGCGAATCTGCAAACAAACTTTATTTATTGATTTACTCACCGTTCACAAGCAGACTTCAACGCAACAGTTAAAGGCGCTAGGGAGTTGGACGTGAGAGAACCTCAAGCACAACCGCACGGCAACCGCCAGAGAGGACGAATGTCGACGGAAACTCCAGTCGACCTTCAGAATTCAAACAAGCGTCAGACTGGTTGGGCGGCGTTCCCAACGGTGACAGCTAAAACATTGTTATCCTAGTGAATGTAGCCTATAGTAGTAGAGATGGCGCGGATTCATTATACAGCCACGAGTAAAACTGCGATACCTACGCCAACACACTAACTTTGATGTTAGTGGTTTGTAGTAAATTTACATTCACAAGATAATGTGAACAGGCACGGTGGTACTGGTAAGGCAACTCTCACGTCGCAGGGAGTTTAGGATTTTGGGGACGTCGGAATTGATCACTGTACAGTATCTAAACCGATTTTACCAAAACACCACAATAAGGAGGTGCTGGCATTCGCAGTGGATTTAAAATTGAGACTCGTTGTCGAGCTTTGTTGAAACTAACCACAACTTTTCATCCCCGCGTGCCGCCTCAGAGTCGCAATGTCAACTGCAACAAAACAACGAACACCTACCGGCTCCCACTGGCCTTCAAATACTTTTGACATCGCGTGCAGTATAGTCCTTGATGGAAGCATGGCGGCCCAGTGGTACCACCGGGGCAGAATCGACACTCGGTCTTTCGCCGCGAATGCCCTCTGTCCGCATTCACTGCAAATGACTGACTTCCGCTAATGATATCGAACTCGGTCCGAGTTCATCATTACCATAATCACAGACAGAAATGAATCAGGGGTTCCAATTGGAAATGGGCTGTCGGGTCGCGGTTCGTCTGTGGTTGCTGGCAGTGCTGAAGTGGTTCCCCAACCTTTTGGTACACGAGGGCGTTGAAACAGTTGAACGTTTTCGAAGTCCATTGGGGATTGCGCAGCGGGTGCCGGGGCCAAAGTTGTTGGCTCCAGTGAGTTGACTTCTACAGTTTGCTCGTTTCAGGGACTCTGCGGGACATCCAACTTGACGACCAAATTATTGTTTGCGTTCGAATTTCCCATCGCAGTGAGGTACGGCGGCAATTGACTGTGACCAAAACCACGAAGAAATTAACGAAATGCTGGCAAATGGTTGAATGTTGTGACGTTCAACAGTCCCGCAACTACCAATACCAGCGCCGTGAATGCTGCCACGCCAGATTCCCGGACGTACGTATCCCTGGGCGCATCGTAGTTTAGAGCGGGAACTTCCGAAATCCTTTCGAACTGTTAGCTTGAACGGGGGGTCACAGGAAAGTTATCATGCTGACCGCCAAACGCTTGATATATATGCGGGGATTGCATGCATGACAGAAAATACTCCAATGCAAGCGGGTAATCACAATTCCAGTTCATTGGATTGAAGTTCTACGTGTTCAACGCAGCAACCGCCGTCAAAAAGCAGTGAGGTTCAGGTGGGTTTCATAGGCTGAGTTCCCCGATAGTAACCGCACACCCTCCGTAATCAGTGGACTACTCAACCGAAATAATCTGCACGATCGTTTATATTCGGGTATGTGCGGCATTCAGAGACGAGCTTTGTCTGACGGTCGTTGATAATGTAATCGATTGAATAATTCGGACGATCCGAATTCAGCAATGCCTTGAAATCTTGTAATTCAAGTACTGTTAAATCGCTCCTGGCGATTTAGGGTAATTCACTCAGTAACGCGTATTCGACAATTCCAATAACGCTTATTCAGACGGTCGGGTTAACGGGACTATCTTCCAAGTCCAAAAAACGTCAGAAAAGGCGATCGAAAGGATTGGAATTTATACGGTACTGTTTAATAAAATTACAACAAAGGTACTATCTCACCTTGAATGTGAATCAACCGGGTACACAAATTATCCAGCAAAGGAGTACAAAATGGAGCAACTAAGCACGTGTTCACAAACGGCCACCAGTCAACGGGAAATGACCTCATTAAAACAATCGGGTACAGATGAAGATGAAAACGTGTCAAACAATACCAAAAAGGAAGTTTTAACGGATGAGCAACGATACTTATAAAAAGGAAGGCAAACGTTTTATATGAAGTCATGGTACATGGTTCATCATGCTTGTTTACTCCACACATCAAAGATAGTTGAAGTCAAATTTAGGATAGGCTTTCCACAAGCAAACTAAACATGCCTCAAAGGATTCATCGCCATGCCAGACAAAAGACGACAAACGTACCAGACGAACTTTGAACAGATCCAACACCGGACCCCGGAAACCACTTGGGCTTTCTGTGCAGGTCCACGGAAACCCTCAGGGGAATAGGGCTCTGGGGATTCTGAAGCAACTCATGATTTACCATAAGTAAATTCCATTATATGCCCTTCCAGAAGACACAGGACCTGATACTACGCCTTGCATTACCTTGTTATGTTTTTGCGAATACTCGTCTTACATGCTTATCTGAGCTTGAGGACGTCTTGGTTACTATGCCTTCCGGCCAAACACCCCGAGGAGCTGATGTGTCACAAAGGAGTACGACGTCCCCTACCTGTAAATCACGTGAGGCAGTAAACCACTTGTGATATGCTTGCAATCCGGGAAGGTATTCACGTCGCCACTGCTTCCAAAACACGCAAGCGAGATGTTGGGCTTGCCTCCAACCCTTAGTATAACGCTCTGACAATGTAACTTCGTCATTTAGAAAACCCCAATTCGACCGGAGCAATAACAGATCATTCGGTCTCAGCACCTTTAAATTTTGAGGATCGCCACGATGAGGCATAAGCGGATGGTTGTTAATTATTCGTTCTACCTCTACAATGTAACTAAGCAGCGCCTCCTCATGCATAACCTGCTGGTGAGTGATGGAAGTAAGTACCCGCCGGATGGTTCTCATCATTCTTTCCCATATTCCACCTCAATGGATGGCCTCAAGTGGGTTGAATTGCCAGTCAATTTTACTTACTCAACTTATTGGTAATGGAGCCATTAGCTGCTCACACGGCCTAGAAACGATTAGTTTGCGTCTATAGCACTTGTTAACATCTAGGGGGTACCCTCTGCACCGCGTGATTTTACGTCGCGTACCCTTCGCAATTGCTCAAAGCTATCAGTTTCACCATTAGAGCAGGATAGATCTTGTACATAGTTATGTTTAAAACTTGCTCTTGAACCTGAAAACATATCTATGGTCAACACATATGGGTGTCAATATACATACGCCCGTTTGTAATAACCCAATCTTCCTGGTTAGATTTTACTTCATATCTAATGTTAACCAGCTGCGTGGTTATTGATCGCTAGGCGATAGTTAAGCACGCTGAAACTGTTTGGAAAAATATATATACATAGCCTGTTCGTCTCATATGGTTACATACAAACCTCGCGTTACCATCCGTGCTTCTTCCTGACGTGACAGACCACCTGGCAAGCTTTCTGTGTTGATAAACACTCTTTCCATTCTACACATCGGCCGTGTATACCAAATCGACATCAGAATTCGGCTGTAATCATATACTAGAAAAGCTGTTAATCAATCTCTTTCCGCGTTATACGATAACAACTGTTTGCTAGTGCTGTATATTCCATTAATTAACGCAAAAGTAATAATTTTACATGAACGGTTTGCCAGAAAATTACATCATAGTTCACATGGTCGTTTTACATTCCCCCAATGATCACGTAAATCCGCGTTTTATTATCGATTCACAAATACATATAATGTATGGGGGCATTCTACAACATCCGTAGGTTCGGAATCCTGTGTCGGTTGGGCGATTCGGAAGATTCGCAAAATTCCGCTGATTTTGGGCGATTAACAGTCCTGTCCAGATGTCTGCCCATTTCCCCGCAAAACCCATGCTTTCCTGTTTCCCTCGTCCCGAAAACCCTTTCCGCGAAACTTTTCAAGTCCACTTCATCAACTAATAGCGAAACCATTCGACTTTCTTTTTCTTCATCAACAAATCACACCTTTCTGGCATGACATTGATTATAAGCCAGGGATCACCTTGTAAAGTATAAAATGACATTGCTACTCAGTTATTCACCGAGTCTTGAAGATCATCAGAACTGTCTTTTGGAAGCATGAGTCTCAAATGGTTTCCATAAACTGGAATTTTTCACTCTTATTATGACTCTTTTGTTGCTTTATTCACAAAACTGACGTTTTGCACCGTTATTAATTACGCGTATGATGCGCATTTATGTGAATCGTCTTATAGCATGTACATTGATCACGTCAACCTGAGCGTCTTTCTCACAGATACTTTGATAAATGAACCGGTGTAGAATCCGCTCTGCGTTTCACTTCAGAGGTCAGCTGGGTACCACTAGAACTTAACACCCCGAGGTCAAATCAAACTGATAACGACCGCAAACAGCTCGGTAATGTTTCTATAATAGAAAATACATGGATATCAGCAAATACATAAGAGTAGATATATGGAATCAATATGAAATGTCACATACGTTCGAAATGGTACGTCCCGAGAGAGTTTTCGACCGTCAGCGGTCGAGCATAAGCAGAAATGTCCAAATTCAAGATGGCGGCCAAAGCGACCTTCACATGGGCACAATTATGTCATAAAGCATACTACTCACAAAGAGGGGAGTAGGCAGCGAGTAAAGAGGAAGTCCAAACGAATGTTACACTCCCCCGGGTTCGAACCTGTGAACCACAGGAGTTTTAACCACATAAGTTGATGGGAAACGTTCCAGTTATGATTTTTGCTCTGGATCAGAAAGTACAAGTTCGCCTTCGAGTTTACACAGCTGCCTCACGTCTCTCCGAAATCGTCCACTGGCTGTCCTCACAATGACATCTCTCACCAGACCGTCGTGACCTTCATGTGTCTCCTCGATAATACCTTTTGACCAATGACCTCTTGGGGCGCCAAGTTCTACTAGTAGCACAAGATCTCCCTTCCTTAGATTGGGCTTGATGAGTTGCCACCGCTGAATAGTTTGTAGCGTGGGTAGATAGCACTTCAGCCATTTGCTCCAAAACACGTCGGCTAGATATTGCGCCGATCGCCATCGCCTGTTGAATTGATTCTCATTTACCACTGTAGCTAAGGGTACCGAAGGATTTCCTCGAAGCAGCAGCAATTTACTCGGTGTTAGAACGTAATGGTCGTCGGGATCATCCGTTTGTTTGACCAGAGGTCGGTCGTTGAGAATCCTTTCAATCTCGAGGAGCGTAGTATGCAAAACTTCGTCAGTTACTGTTTGCTCTCGTAATGTTACTAAGAGGATCCGTTTTATTGTTCGGATGATCCTTTCCCACACTCCACCTCGGTGACTCGCTTTTGGTGGGTTGAACATCCAGTCACAACTGTGGGCTATAAGGGCGTTGGATATCTTTTCCTCGTTCCATGTCCGCAGCAGTTTCTTGACATCCTCGGACGCTCCCGTGAAATTCGTCCCGTTATCACTGTATAATCTTCGCGGGCAGCCTCGTCTGGCAACAAACCGATTGAAAGCACATAAGAATGAATCAGTATCCAACGAGTGCGCCACCTCAATATGTATTGCCCTCGTGCTGAAACACGTAAAAAGGCAACCGTAGCGCTTTTCTGTTCCGCGTCCTCGTTTAACACAAATGGGTCCAAAATAATCAACCCCGGTGGTGGTGAATGGGGATACATGTATCTCAGTTCTATCAGCGGGGAGTGGAGCCATGGTCTGTTGGCACGGTTGAGAGAACCATCGGCGGCACTGATAACAGTCATATAAAACACTTCTGATCGTCCTATTGGCTGTCATTATCCAGTATCGCTGTCGTATAGCCGACAGAATGTAACTTAATCCCATATGACCATTGATGCTGTGATAGTGACGAATTAACAATCGGGTTACAAAGTGTTTCGCAGGTAGAATGATCGGGTGCTTCGCATCGTAGGGTAAAGGAGATTGCTGCAGTCGTCCGCCTACACGTTGAATAAAAATGGATTTAACCTCTGAAGTGGGCTGCGACCACTACGGAGGACCTTCTTGACCGACACTAGATGTGCCTTTGTCGTCTTTTCACCGCACCAATGGGTCTGAAGTTTCTTTAACTCTGAATGAAATACCTGTTTTTGCACTAGCCTACATATTTCATTCGTAGCTTCGTCAAGTTCCGAAGTGGTCAGTCTTCCTGTACGGACTGTCTGTCCTCTTTTAGACACGAACTGCTTATATCGAAGAAGCCATGTGACCGTTCGTTAATAGTTTGTTCCACGACGCCAAGTCCTCAAATTTTGACATAAAGAAATGTGAATGGTCTAGAGTTTTGATAGTAACGGCATTGCAAACTTGCTCAATGTCTTTTATCGTGTCCGGTTCGGTTTCAACAGGACGTGGCCATTCACTTTCCTTGCTGCGTAGGAATTCAGGGCCATATAACCACCGGTCCAACTTCCGAGATTCGTGGGCATAGATGCCGCGTGATACAAGGTCTGCTGGATTGCGTTTTGTGTCAACATAACGCCATTGCTCGGGTCGAGAGGATTCGTGAATTGTAGCTAACCGATTTGCAAAAAATGTCTGGAATCGCTTGGACGAATTCAGCACACTGTGTAAAACGATCATTGAGTCAGTCCAAAACGTAGTCGATTCAATTGGCAATTCCAACTCGCGTTCTATCTGCTGGGCCAGTTTAACCGCAACAACAGCTGCCGCCAACTCCAACCGAGGCATACTTGTTAAGCGAATCGGAGCCACTCGAGCTTTCGCGATTGCCAGGGAGCAGTGTTTGACTTGGCAATCATCGGACATCACGAGATAAGCAACTGCGCCGTATCCTGTCTCAGAAGCGTCGCTGAAGATATGCAACTGGAAATCACTACAGCGTTCTATTCCGTTGGGTTTAATGCACCTTTGCAAACAAAACCGGCTGAGGCATGGAAGTGTCGTTATCCACTTTGTCCACAAAGCTAGTTCTTCACCTTCAATAAGGTCGTCCCACGACACGTGCAGTTTACATAATCGCTGGAGTATCCATCGGGCAATCAGTGTCACAGGCGCAATGTACCCGAGTGGATCGTAGATCGAAGAAACATAGGAAAGTATGTTCCTTCGAGTGAACGGCTTGTCTGTCGGTGGGACATCGAACTTGTAAGCATCGTTCGTGAGGTCCCACTTCATCCCCAATGCTCTCTGCACCTTGGGTTCGTCTAGGTTTAGTGGCCGTGTTGATACCGTATGTTCCGATTCTGGTAGCAATGATAATAGCTTCTCGTCATTACTTGTCCACTTCGTGAGGTTGAAACCGCCTCTCGCCAATAGGGTCCTTTAGCTGATTGGCGGAATCTCTAGCATTATCAACGGTTGTTGTACTGAATAAACAATCGTCCACGTAAAAGCTCCTTTTTGCTATCCGCAGGATATTCGCATCGTAATGGTCGGCGTTGTCTGAAATGGTTTTTCTCAAAGCAAACGTAGCACAACTGGGAGACGAAGCAGCACCAAACAGATGAACGCACATACGGTATTCTGTCGGAGAGCCTTGCATCTCAGTGTTCGTCCACCAAAGAAATCTTAGCGCATCGCGGTCTTTATCTGGCACGCGAACTTGATGAAACATTGCTTCGATGTCTGCCATGACCGCAATCTTCTCTTGTCGAAATCGCAGCAACACACCAACCAAGGAATTTGTTAGATCTGGTCCCGACAGCAGGTGATCATTTAGAGATTTGCCTGCATACTTCGCTGCGCAGTCGAAGACAATTCTTAACTTCTGTGGCTTAGCAGGATGAAACACGGGATGGTGAGGTAGATACCATCGACAGCTGGCTGTCCCGTCCTTAGGGACTAACTCGGCATGGCCTCGACTGATGTACTCACCCATTACGTGAGAATAGTGCTGTGCCAAATTACCACATTTCATAAGGCGCTGTCGTAGCATGTGCAGACGTTTCAGAGCGATGGGCCTGTTGTCAAGTGACAGGAAGGATCCAGGATGCCAAGGGAGGGCTACCTCGTAGTGATCGTCAGTTAAACGTATTGAAGTCCCCATCAACCCAATAGCCTGACGATCATCTACAGACATTTCCTTTCCTTTTACGGGGCCCGCGTCGATAAAGTCTTGTTGGTACAATCTTTCCAAGTTATCTTGTAACGCATCAATGCCTATGAAGTTCACCGCCGTCCGGGCGTTGATTGATTTTCCAACTGGGCCCATCAACATCCACCCTAGGACTGTCTTAATCGCGTATGGTTCATGCTTCTTTCCCTTTCGCTGATCAATGACCCAGTGCGCTTCTGGGACGTCACATCCAATCAATAAACCGATATTGCGGTTGGAGTATGGGCCAAACGATATATCCCGTAGATGCGGCCATGACAATAACTGTTGAGTATTCGGACGAAATGTACGTAATTTAGGCAACGTCTTCACTGACCACGCTTGCTCAATATGAATGACCGCCTCAGAATCAATGGAAGCAACATCGAACTGGACGGCTACCGATTCAAACATGGTCTCTCTATTAAGCGTGCACAATTTGAGTTGTCTCTGGCTTCCTTGCATCCCAAGCTTGTTGACTATTGACTCATCGATAAGGGTGCAATCTGACCCGTTGTCTAGAAACGCACAAGTTTGAACGATATTCTCTCCATAACGTAAAGTAACAGGAACAATAGCCAAGGCAACCTGGGGTCTATCTGTAGATGGTTGATGTGTATCATGCTGGTGAAATCCAACTGCATGGTGGTTGGTGACGATGGATGCTTCTTCAACGACAGTAACAGGTGAGTCGGAGTGCAGTAGGTGGTGATGTTTCCGTCCACATCCTTGGGCGCTACAACTCCTATTTGATCTGCAATGTGGTTAGCTTTCAAGAGCTCAAGACATAACTTTCCTAGTTCGCACGATCTCAAAACGCTGCTCTATCGATTTACTAAGAATAATGGGCATTGATCAGGGAAATGAATGTCTTCGCAAATAGAACAACGAAGGCGAGAACCGTACACGTTACGTGTGATCGAACCGTCACTTTGCACAACATGGGTGTTCCTCCTGATGCCAGCTGGGTTCGGTCGTGCCTTCATTTGTCTGGGACCGTCATATAGTTCGGATTTAAGACTTACTGCCAGCTCACCGTATCTCATGGAAGCGGCATCGGCACGTTCCTCCACGAATCTTGTTAGATCGGTGAACTGCGGTTCACGATTATAACGAGTTATGATTGCGGCCTCGTCCGCCCATCTAAAGTGCAATTCGGGGGTAACCTCCGAACAATCGTTTCAATCGTTCTGCTTGAATTAAGGTCGGAATCGTAATTCAGTTGCCGGAGCGTTACTTCGCACACTGTCATCTGTTGAGCTAACTGGACTAATGCTGCAGAATCGTTGTCAGTTAGATGCGGACTGTCCAGACGTTCATTAATGTGTGTATTACACTTCAGAACACACGTTAACTGCGAGCTCTGACACGTAGTCAGCCCAGAGTAGAATGAGAACACGTGACGGTAATAGCGCGTAGCTTTATCGAACACGAGAGAATGAATCATATTAACGATGAGGCATAGATAAGACAAGCAGTCACCCAATCGATTGTGTGGGTAACACGATTGGATCGTTCGGGGCCAGGGTGAGAGAGGGCGGGACAGTTGATATGCGGACAACGGCAGGCGCGGATGCCACATTCCTTCCCCTCTAATTTGGCTTGGTTTCACCAGCCTGGAAACGTTCCACTGGTTTGCGCGTCCGACAAGATCGGCGACAACTCTCTTCATGTGGGTGCAGTTCCGGTAATGGGTTCTCTTCCCTCGGCGAATCGTGGTTCGGGTAATTCGAGGTTGATCATTCTGGCGTGGTGGACACGCAGCGAAGACGCACGTTGTCTATGTGTATTGTGATGGTTCGGCCATCTGGTAGGATGATTTCAGTGGTCTGGCTGTTTCCCCCGCTGATTTGTCCGGGTTTCCAAACTTCTTCATGAGGTAATTTTACGTAGACTGGATCATTCACATTTAAATCGCGATCATATGATCTCCGATCGTACAATATTTTCGCTTTTTCCTGTCTGTCTTCAATTCTGAGACGAGCATTCGGGAAAAGTAGGTTCAAACGAGTACGTAACTTCCGGTTAAACATCAGCTCGGCTGGACTTTTCCCGGTAGTTTCAGTTGGGGTCGTACGGTATGCGAAAAGGAATTTTTCCAGCTTTGTTTTCATCGGTGCTGGAAACTGTTTCTTTAGTCCATTTTTAACTGTTTGTACCGCACGTTCTGCTAGCCCGTTGGACGCTGGATGATAAGGAGCAGTCCTCACATGTCGGATCCCATTGGTTGTCATAAACTCCTGAAATTCCTTGCTGGTAAAGTTGGTACCATTGTCAGATACGATAGTTTGAGGAATTCCAAATCTGCTGAAACAATTCCGTAAACACGAAACGGTGATTTCTGATGTAGCGTTTGTTACTGGATAAACTTCAATCCACTTCGAATAAGCATCGATAAGTATTAAACACATTTTTGGATGCGCTAGTTGAACATCGCTACACGTTGGCCAGCCCTGAGAAACAAATCGTTCAACTTTGGACAAATGGAAATCTTGTTCTGTTCCTCGACTGATCTCTTTACTGGATACTGGATGCTTGTTCAGGTACTGCATCAAATGAATTAGTTCAGTGGGCTTCCACGAATTTCCCGGGGTGTCACTCAGGGGCATTCGACTGAGAGCATCCGCAACCTGGTTTAATTTACCCGGGATGTGGGAAATTTTGTAATTATAAGCAGACAGAAGAAGTGACCAGCGTTGCATTCGCGGCGAAGCCATCTGATTGATTCCTTTTGTCTCTCCGAGGAGTGACACCAGGGGTTTATGGTCCGTGTATATATCGAAGGTTCTTCCCCAAATATACTGGTGAAACTTTTTTACAGCAAAGATTACAGCTAAAGCTTCCTTGTCTAACTGTGCGTAGTTTTTTTCAGCTGGGGCTAGACTGCGAGAAGCGAATGCAATTGGCTTCTCAGTTGAATCCTCCATTCTGTGACTTAATACAGCACCGACACCCCATGGCGAGGCGTCACAGCGAATAGTTATGGGTTTAGTTGGGTCGTAATGAACCAATAAGCTAGATTTGCTTATCTCCTTCTTTATAGTGTCAAATGCCAATTGTTCCTTAAATGCCCAGTGCCATCGAACTTCCTTCCTCAGTAAATTGTATAAAGGTGCCAGGACAGTTGATATTTTTGGAATGAAACGACTATAATGAGTAATCATACCAATGAAGGATTGTAACTCACTCACGTTTCGGGGAGCTGGAGCCTCCAAAATCGGTCTGATTTTTCCCGTATTGGATGTAGTCCACACTTATCCAACCGAAAACCGAGATACTGTACATCATCGGCTAGGAATGCACATTTTCCCTTTTTAACTTCAGGCCATTTTCTTGTAAACGCTTTAACACCAACTCGAGTGTCTTCAAATGTTCCTTATCCGAACATCCGGAAATAAGAATATCATCCAAGTAAGCACACACGCCTGGAATATCTTTCATTAAGTTGTCAATAATGCGTTGGAAAATAGCTGGAGCAGAGTGGATGCCGAACGGCAAGCGATTATACTGAAACAATCCCATGTGCGTATTGATTGTTGTAAATTTCTTTGACTCTGGGTCAAGTTCGATTTGTGAATACGCATGACTCAAGTCCAGTTTGGAAAACTTTTCACCACGACACAGTGTAGCATATAAATCCTCTATTTTTGGAATGGGGTAATGTTCCATGGTAGCGGCCTGATTCACTGTCAATTTGTAATCTCCACATATACGAACGGAACCATCTGGTTTCTGCACTGGCACAATAGGGGCACTCCACGATGAATGTCGGACAGGAGTGATTATTCCTCGTGTCTGAAGACGTTCGAGCTCAGCTTCGACTTTTGGGCGGATAGAGAACGCCAATGTACGGGCTTTATAAAATTTAGCCGGGGCATCCTGCTCCATAACAATAGTGGCCTGGAAATCCTTCAGCCTCCCCAGCTCGTTTTCGTCGAATACAGACGAGAATTTCTGTAGTAGTACCGGAAGGCTGTTGTGGCTATCCACTCGTCTGATAGATAGGAATAGATCTGGCATGAGTTTAAGCCAATTTCGACCCAACAGATTTGGACTCTCGTTATTTACGATGTACGCAGGTAGATTAAGCGTTTTCGTTCCATATTTTACTTCCACATTACATGTACCCATAACATCGATCGCATCTCCTGTATATGATCGTAATGTGGCTGCCGCTGGGACCAATGGAAGTGATTTTGGCAGTATGCGCCTGTTAATAAGTGTCACTGAAGCTCCTGTGTCGATTTCCAGACAAACGTTGCGGGCCTCTATGTTCAAATAGGGAGGAACTCCTGTAGGAAGCGTGGCCGAGGTATGTGAAATCAAGTAGGAAACTGATTCTTCATGATCTTCAATTGATCGTACAGCTCGAGTCTTCGGGCGGAAATCGGAAGATTGCGCTTGTTTCGAACGGCATACGCGTGCAATGTGGCCAATTTTCCCACAACTATGGCACGTCGACTGTTTGTGACGGCAATCCGTCACAGCTTCATGTTTTTCACCGCAACGATAACACGTGAATGTACGAGTAGGATTCTTAGCTGATTTGAGCGGAGATGTATTCCGTGTAATCAGTTGTACAGTATCTGGGGCCGAAGACGGTTGGTATAAAATGAGCTGTTCTGTTATGTTTTCCCGTTGCCTCGCAATAGAACATGCACGGTCCCAATTTAGTTTTGACTCCTCTTCAGACAACAGTCGCTCCCTAATTTTAGTGTCTTGGACACCCACTAGTAAACACTGAATCGCCATCGTTTCTTCAAACTTCATGGGTGCAACATCATTATAACGACAGTCAGGAATGGTCTATGCCTCATCGTTGTATGATTCATTCTCTCGTGTTCAATAAAGCTACGCGCTATTACCGTCACATGTTCTCATTCTACTCTGGGCTGACTATGTATCAGAGCTCGCAGTTTAACATGTCTTTTGGATTGTAACATTTGGTGAACGGGAATTGAACAACTCTCCGAAAGCCACGAATAATTCATCCGTACCATCAGCTTATTTTCGAGAGGTGCTGTTTCAAAATCCTCGTTATCAGTGTGGGCGCGCTGGAAACGATCTTTGGAGGATTATCTGGAACTGCTCATAGCCCTGAATCCCGCCATCAGCCTCATACAGTCACAGAAATGTTAAATTACTCAGACAGCATCTGTGATTTGAAGGTCAACGTCATTTCGACGCACTTCGTGTATATGACAGAACGTCCTTGCCTGATGCCCTGGCAACACTAGATGACCTGTGGGGTTACGTCAACACGTGTTCACAGCCCGAATGAATCTCCACCAACTTCGTCAATGTTCGGAGGAAATGTTACTGATTTTGTTGCTCGTATCCAGCAGGTCATTCCTGACTGTCGTTGTAATGAAGTTGCACCCACGAAATTTAAAGAAACGATGGCGCTTCA
>LOND01004347.1:29790-40190 GCA_014220965.1 Paragonimus kellicotti
GACCGCGGCACCCAGTTCGAATCCGCCCTATTTTCACAACTGACCAAGCTATTAGGCGAGCACCGAGCACGCACCACAGCATATCACCCACAAGCGAATGGACTCGTAGAGCGTTTCCATCGTCAGCTCAAAGCTTCATTACGTGCTCACGAGCGGACGGATTGGACGGAAGCTCTTACCGCTAGTTCTACTTGGTATTCGCAATTGCGTCAAAGATGACAGCACGACCCCAGCGTCACTCGTCTACGGTCGTCCTCTAAGTCTTCCAGCTGATTTCTTTCAACCGTCAAGCAAAGCTGTTGTCGACGCCCAGGACTATGCCAACCGACTAGCCAATTACATGCGGTCGCTACAAGCAAGTGCTACACGTATTCAACAGCCCTCGTCTTACGTTCCTAAAGAACTCAGCACTTGTGAGTTCGTATTTCTGCGAACAGACTCTGTCAAGAAACCGCTGCAGCAACCGTATAAAGGACCTTTTCGTGTCATTAAACGGTCTGCAAAACTTACGTGATCGACAGTTTCGGTCAACACCTCACGGTCTCCATTGACCGCCTTAAACCTGCTTTCACCGACTCACCCCCGAGTTTGACAACACAAGCATCATCCGAGCTGTCCTCGTCTACTTCAACCTCCAACTCAGCCCGGCGTTGCCTTCCGCATCTATTCCCGACGTTCTCCCTCCTAAATCTACAACCCGTTCAGGGAGGCGCGTCCATTTTCCCGCGCGTTATCTCGAGTAGTTTACTTTTTTTCCTATTTCGTATTTATTATACAGTTGATAATTCGTTGTGTATTTCATGCGTTTGTCGACCAGCCACTAACAGTTTTTCGTAGGTACAGTTGTGCACGGAAGACACCTGGACTTAACTGTAAATATCCTCAGGCGCTTCAAGACACGCGTTACGGTGGGTATCTGCCTTTTCTCTAACATACAGGTACTTCACCTTTTCTTATTTCTAGGTCTAACGCGATGCATAGCAGCAGTTGCTGGGCCCAAGGAGACCAACCTTGAACGCCGTAGCACTCTGTGCCTGCGCAATGAGGAAATCACACCCCTGTCACGTCCTCAGGAGGCGTTTTCAGGTTGGGTGGCTCGCGCGCGGCTGGCCAGCAAGACAGCAGCTGTTGCCTAGGATTAAAATTTATAGGTAGAAGGCCTCCTATATTAGTCGCCCTTCTAGGGGGCTGATGTAGTGAGATCACCTTCGACGTCCCCAAAATCCTAAACTCCCTGCGACGTGAGAGTTGCCTTACCAGTACCACCGTGCCTGTTCACATTATCTTGTGAATGTAAATTTACTACAAACCACTAACATCAAAGTTAGTGTGTTGGCGTAGGTATCGCAGTCTTAGTCGTGACTCTATAATGAATCCGCGCCAGCTCTGCTACTATAGGCTACATTCACTAGGATAACAATGTTTTAGCTGTCACCGTTGGGAACGCCGCCCAACCAGTCTGACGCTTGTTTGAATTCTGAAGGTCGACTGGAGTTTCCGTCGACATTCGTCCTCTCTGGCGGTTGCCGTGCGGTTGTGCTTGAGGTTCTCTCACGTCCAACTCCCTAGCGCCTTTAACTGTTGCGTTGAAGTCTGCTTGTGAACGGTGAGTAAATCAATAAATAAAGTTTGTTTGCAGATTCACCGTCTTCTCACTACGACTTCCGTTCCGCGTTAACATAAGGCTGGGAAAACCTTGGGCGTACGAACCTAGGAACTAGCATCGCGATATGTCAGAAATAAATTATTCGTTGATGAAAAGATGAACAGCCGAAGAATGTGGCCGTTATTTGACGTGAAAGGTTCCGGAAAAATATGTAGAAGATGCTGTTCGGATGAGGGGAGATGGGAAATCTTATACTTTTGCAGAGAAATGGGCGGTCCTCTGAACTGGACTTCGTTATGTTCTCAAAATTGACGAAATTTCACAGACCTCGCGAGTTGTCCAACCAATACGGGATTTTGAGTGTCCGGACGTGGTGGAATGTTTTCTCGCGTCAGATGTAGTTGTGGAATCAGGAATGAAAAGCGAAATTACGTGATAAACGGAAGAACGTAAAATGGTCATGTGAAGTATGACGAATAATGGAATATGTGATTTTCTGGCCAAACCTTTCATATAAAATTTATAATTTTGTGTTATAAATAAAATATATAGGCACTAGCAAACAATTGTTATCGTATAACGCGATAAGAGATCGATTGACAGCTTCTGCTAGTGTTTTTAATAGCACATTGGAACACAGTCATTCTCTAATTGATCCTTAGGCGTTCCATTTCGACTGCTCACCGACATGAGATAGATATACTTTTTTGTGTAATTTTGCGAGCATAATTGCTAATAAACATAACACAGACTGTTTTCCTCTTCAACAACGTGTTGGTTCACCCACGCCGCTCGTGTCGAATTTGTTCAACTTGAACCACTTCGCATCAATTTGCGGGGCGCCAAGGGAATAATTCCAGCCGTCTTGTTTCCTCTGTACATGTGAAATGAGCGGTAAGGCGTTAAAAGGGCCGCGCGGTCGCTCACGGGCTCAAGTTTATCGTCTGGCTAAATTAGCTAGTGGGGAACGTTCCGGAAGCAACTGTAAGAAACTGACAGCTGGTGTTGTTGTGAAGGCTCAGACGAATCTTCCCGTTCTGCAACATTATCTAGGTGAGTAACTGCTGCGATGTTAAATAACGTTCGCAGTCGACAGTTCCCTTGAAACCATCCTGTGTTTCACGGAAATTGTTGAGGAAGTTTTGTCTGCAGATGCAAGGTCCGCGGGTTTCGTTCTGCAGTCTTCAACTTCGGCAGTCATTCCAGCGGCGTTCACAGGGGACCCTTCTGTGGTGCAGGATGCAGGTAGGTAATCATGTAATTAAACACTATTACCATATCGTTTCAGACAACAATGTAATCGGTATCAACAAGGTACCAACACGGAAAGTGTTCGCTTCCATCGCTGTTGAGGCTCGTATGTCTTTGAAAGCCGTCGGCATTATGCTCTGTCACTTGAGGGAAATACTGCCTGAGTTGCCGTTGGATGCGCCTGCTCCAGTGAGAACACCACGGGAGTGTGCTTCTACGTTCATCGAGGGTGGGGAGTGTAGAAGAAGTCGGGTTCATAGCAAGATGTGTATTCACTACACCACACAAAGTCTCATCTAGTCTGTTATGGACACTGGTTATATAGGTCAATGTCAAACAACCTGATTGGTCAATGCAGATATGGCGTACACGATTGGCTGCACTCCACCACATCCTTCCCTTTTTAACGAATCTTCGGTATTCTTCGGTTTCGGAGAACGAACTCGTTGTCTTCAGTAGAACTAGATTCAGCTGCTCCGGAACTTGTGGTCGTCGTTTCCTGCTTCCGTAGGTTCACCCTGTTTCTCCTTAATGTTTCTTGATTTGTGCGTACCACGTGAGAACGTTCACCGTCTCGTCCTTCGACAATCGCTGGGGCCCATCTGTCAGAGCCCATACCGAATGGCTGAATCCAAACGGTATCCCCTTCGTCCAGTCTTGGCATTGGGCTCACACCCGTCCAATCTGGGTTCTTCATCTCTGTCACCATGTAGAAGAAGTCGGGTTCATAGCAAGATGTGTATTCACTACACCACACAAAGTCTCATCTAGTCTGTTATGGACACTGGTTATATAGGTCAATGTCAAACAACCTGATTGGTCAATGCAGATATGGCGTACACGATTGGCTGCACTCCACCACAGGGATTATTTTCAATTCGGTTTAAATAATTGCATAAGCCATGCTGTACATGACCGATGGACGGATGACTTGAAGATTCTCCAGCTTCAACTGCACATCGACGGCGTTACCCTTTTCAACAGCTCACGTGTACAATTGTGGCCCATACTGGGAAGGTTGACAGCCCCCCAACACCTGTGTTTGTCGTGGGATTATTCTGCGGTTTGTCTAAACCGGTGAATGTCGAGGAATATCTCGATAATTTAATTGAAGACTTGCTGATTCTACTGAAGGATGGTTTGTTGCTGTCAACATATAACCGTCATGTGCAGGTGATTTTGGATTGCGTGGTTGGTGATGTATCTGCAACCAGGTCCACTGGAGTTTCCGTCGACATTCGTCTCTCTGGCGGTTGCCGTGCGGTTGTGCTTGAGGTTCTCTCACGTCCAACTCCCTAGCGCCTTTAACTGTTGCGTTGAAGTCTGCTTGTGAACGGTGAGTAAATCAATAAATAAAGTTTGTTTGCAGATTCACCGTCTTCTCACTACGACTTCCGTTCCGCGTTAACATAAGGCTGGAGAAACCTTGGGCGTACGAACCTAGAAACTAGCATCACGGTAAGTTCAATCAATTATAAGAAACATTCTCACTGATCACCCGAATCAACAAAGGAAACCTAAGCAAAAGAGATATCACATGGATTGATGAGCCACTTCTAAACCATACATGTAGAGGGTTGTTTGACTTCGAATTGTAGTGACCAGCGATCGTGTGGTTTCCCCAAGGATCCCGGGTGCAGCCGTGTTTTCTCGCTTGTCCGTTCTGTGCGCATGTTTCTGTGTGTGTCTGTTATTCGAGGCCTGATACGAACTCAGCGCCACTTTCTTCAGTCCTGCAAGCAGCGAGGGCTTGCTCTTTTCACAACGAATCTTCTATTATTTCGTCCACCAAGGTCGTTTAATCTGGACCTTTTCATGCGTTGTTCAACGCACACGGAACTCCTACGCACTTTTCGCCCGGCGCACTTTTGAGCGCCGCTGAGAGTGCTGGGGGCCCATCTCGTGCTTCTTTTCCCTCTTCTCTTGGTTGTTGCCGCCTGGTCCCAGACTAGGCTAGGGCTAACTGCTTCTCGCATTCCAAACATTATTGAAAATGTACAGTTTGGTTCCAAATCCTACTGTGTTCTTTTGTTCGATGCCTGTTGGGACTGCATTTCGACTTTTCTTCACGAAAGGCGTTTTGAACTGTTAGTGGACGAGGGTCGTGTGCATACCCATTTGTCCATAACGAACCTATCTCACTTACATGCTGCCGTTAACCAGTAACATACAAAGCCATTTCGTGTTTCTCTTTGGCCTTCTGGTTATGTCACCTCTTTACGTCTCTGAATGCTCACCAAGTGAACTTTACAAAAGTATGAATTCTCACATCTTGCGAACAGAATCTGAGTGTGAATTCTTATGCTTTCCACCGTCCCCATATTTGTCACCTTGGAGCAGCTTCGTAAAATGAAATCTTCCATTTTCACCTCATTCCTTTGGGATTGTTTCAAAACAGATAGAATGGTGCCATTTAAGAGATTAGAATAAAACCATATTAACCACGATTGCCTGAAAGATATTAGTTTTTTAAGCCACCACTTCTGTTCATCTTCAGTGAGTTTACCTGCACCGTCAGCTAACTAACAGAAGTGTAGTCAAATATGTTTTGTGTAGGTAAGTCAATTGTGCATCCCCGCTGAAATTCAAGAGACTACAGAATTTTCAAAGTGTACTTTTATTTTGCGAAATAACCTGAAGTTGAAAGTCGTCAAGGAGTCCAAAATGGAACACTTTTTTGGTAGACATTATGTACGAAGTAATTATAACCTTCCTTTGTATACAAACCATTTTTTACTTCCAGAAGACTCCGGAAGTTCTTCACTGAAAGGTGGAACTTGCCGTTGCTGAGGAATACAGTTGACTGCAACAGCAGCGGGGTAATCTACTCTGAATAAAGGCCATTGCACTGTTTATCATCGCAATGAGAGTGATGAGCCTATCTAACGACTTAAGCTGTACATCTCCGTCTTGTGGTTTGAAGACTTGACTTTTCAATCACTTTCGTTTACCACAAACACTTGATCCTTCAGTAGGCAAAAGCAACGGTCCAAATAAAGCCACCAATAGTACTCGAAGAAAAGAAACATTTCTGAGCCGTGCAACTTATGCATTACATAAGACAACTTTACTCGGTGTCAGGGTGACTGTTTTGCAATGATACCATCGTCTTATACGGAATGTTAGTTGGAAATAAATTATTGCAAATCGTTCGACCACGTCAAGTTCTTTTAGAGGTAAATAAGTGAACCACCTTTGTGAAGTAAATTTAAGAATTTGTGCTGTCAGCTTTCAACGATGCTATAGCATTGTTTGCGTAGTCTTCTGTGTGATAATATGTAATTAGGTATTACAGTGTAAAAATGGTTCAATCTTTCATTCACAAATCGAAACTTCCAGATCTGCAACATCAGTGGAAGCGAATTCGGACTCATTATCGGCTCTTTTTCATAACGTTTTGCATTCTCGTATAAAGTTTTGGACACAATAATCAGTGAACTAAAACTTACCGGTCTCTTTTAAAATATTCGCAAGTAAAATCTTACACTATCGACACTCACAACAGTTTGGTTTCTCATGTATGTCATAAGCCGTGAAGGTTTCAGTGGAAGACATGCTGACAATTTAGTGCCACGCATCCAAGCGTGGCTGTAAGCAGACACCTGGCGATTGTTGACAAATTGAAGTACGTAATAGACCTGAAGAGAGAAAAGTAGTCTCATTCAACAATCGTCGAATGGACCAGAACATTCTTCTGGGATTTTTCATAAATGGGTGTTTTGTGAACGTCATTTTAATGTATGCAGTACAGAGATACTCACACATTCCCCACCCCTATATACATACAGACATTTGCAGATTATCTCCACAATGTACGTACTATTTTTGACGTTTTAAATTGATTTCGTACAAAAGATATTGTGAACGGGAGAAGAGAAAATGTGATGATTTCAGAAATACAGAAATGAAGTAAGTAAATTAGCTCAACCCCGGAACCAATTTCGACGCAGTAGAAATAACACTCAAACTAAGCAAATCAGGTATTCATCTCTGGAGCGCAATTGTACAGCTCATTGTCAACAATGTAATAAAACAAAAGTAATGAGAAATACCTTTAGTGACAATCACCACAGAAATGTTTGGATGGAGAAATTGCAGACAGATAGAAAGTGTCGACAGTGAAC
Organism: Paragonimus kellicotti; assembly: GCA_014220965.1. Taxonomy (NCBI): domain Eukaryota; kingdom Metazoa; phylum Platyhelminthes; class Trematoda; order Plagiorchiida; family Troglotrematidae; genus Paragonimus; species Paragonimus kellicotti. The sequence continues at coordinate 36,772 of LOND01004347.1, forward strand.
GTCGTTTCACTCGTGTTTGTCAATTAAGTAAGGTTGCTTATGGATGAAACCACAATTATCCGACTTAGCGCCTGAAAACAGAGGCAGATTTACACAGAAAAAACTGCATAAAAAAGGGGTAAAGTGGTTAAATGATAAACAGAAGGGTTGAGAAAGAATGTATTCAAAAAGGAATATGATCAAGTATTTTTCCTAACAGTCGTTCAATGAGTACATTGCAAAATTCCTGGACCTAATCACAAGAGAACTTGCCCTCATTGGGTAGCTTTCCACTTTGCAGACAAGGTGAAGAACGTTTGCTACGAAATTTTTAATCGTGAACTATGTGGATACAGTGGATGAGTTGATATCGATGGTCTTCTGCACTGTTGGTGAGAAACGAACGTCAAATCCAAAGTGAAACTTTAACGCCTGGTTTTACTGAGTACATAGGATCGAAGGGGAATTGTGATTTCATAACACTGGACAGCTGTACTGAAGAAATTGCATCGATATAATGCTCACCGGCAAGTCGTTAACAAAAATTGCAATTCGTCCGTAGTTCTCTCATAGAAAATAGGATAACCATCCCCCTACCTTCACAGTATACACTATTTTGTGTGCATCTCACAGTATTGTATAACAGGCAGTTTCGTTGTGAGTAGTATACTACTCACAAGCGACATTCGGGAACAAAAGGGCAAGCCCCAACGCCAGGAAGACGACGGACCAGAAGAGACTATTGGAATAGTGTGTACGCGCTATGGGAGAAGTGCCACCAGGGCGAATGACAACGTACTGCTACCCAATGTATGTGAATGCACATCAGCCGTGCAAATGAGTGTACACGTTGTCCATGTTTAACATGACCTGTACGGGAGTTCGTGCAATAAACGAATTTGCAGGCCAAGCGTCTTTGCGGTCACAAAAACAGTATGGAGCTAAACGAACCGAAACCACTCCTTGAGAGCAATACAATGAGTTATTAGTGGATATATTCCCAGTACACGAAATAAACGCACTAGCTAGCCAGCGTGACAAGAAGAAGCGATAATACAAATGTTAAGGAAAGAGGACACGCAGCGCCAGTCGTACGTTTGAATGTGTACAATACTTTTCGGGATCTTTAATCGTCCAAACAAATATCTGGGTGCATGCAACGGTTTGCAACAAATAACAAACAACACTTAAACGTTGTCAGTTAAAAATATGGTTGTTACAACAACCGTAGTGTACGGCATGACCTTTAACTTGCCGTATAAAGCAGTGAACAGATAGTTCGGGTAATTAAACGGAGCAAGAAGTAGTTTGCTACCCTGAGTGTTTCTGAATGAGTCTTGTTCCTTAAAACGGCTTCGATCTCTGAAACACACCCATCTGCATGATTGTCTGAAGGCTCCTGATGACCAGAACCATCCTAAGTACTAATCGCAAGTGGAATCCCAACAATCAACTGAACGATACGACCAAGAATGAGTCGTATTCCAGTGTCTGGATAATCGAAATGAGACAGCTTATTGATATTAATCTGCAGGTTAAGGCGGTTATCATCTCCGAGTTTTTGCTTCTTAGTCATAGTTTGTGGAAAATTCTAGAGTTTAATATATACGTATGATCTCTCAACATGGGCTTTTTAAAACAGGTTCTTGGAGTGTTATGTTTGGTCTGACTATTTGAGGGCAACTCAGAAAAAAGTGGCTTCACTAATGTAACAGTTGACCACAGATCAAAGGCCTTGACAGATTTGGCTTGAATAAAGAACAATCTTACTGTGTCACGGATGAATGAAACTGACAGAGTAGTACTTGCCACGAAAACTATGAAACACTGGGTTCCTTTTGACAACTTCATCAGAGCAAAAAAGAAAGCATGTTTCTGACGCTATATGCACATAAGTGGTTGGAGCAACCCGTAAGTTTGCCGTGATGTTGAGGACATAATACGAGGTCCGCTAGTATGCTTATCCTTACCTTGCCTATCTCCGTTTACGTGTCGTATGTGACTTGCATGTTTTACGTTTTGCGACTGATGAGAGTAAACGAAATGTTAACATATCGTAGCACAAAAACGGTCATGTATGCAGATCAGGCGCTTCAGTGACAACCGAGACTGACTACAACGTATCCGTTGTCACGGAGCTGACTTCAATGTCCCCATTTTAAAGGGAATTCATAAAAACAAATTCATTACAAGATGTATTCGACGAAGTGATCGCATCTTCTAAAACCGTTGGTGGGGGGAGTGGTAGTGAACGAGTGACGAGTAGTACTGACGCGTCCGGTGTATTGGACAAGAAAACAATAGTGTGACTGTATGACCCTTTTGTGGTGTATCAAGACTGTAGTTAAGGAAACAGTTGGGAAGTATTGAAACAAAAATCGCGACAACGAAATCCACATTATATTAAAGTTGTGCTAACCCGAAGTACTCTAGGTGGAGAAAATAACTTTAAACATTAGCTCTTCAAGGCAGTAGAAGAACGTTATGTTATTCTCATGTTCCCAGTGATAGAACTGATTACTTACTCTCGTTAAGGATAAGACATTATATATATATATATATATATATATATATATATTATATATATATATATAGACATAACAAACATCATCGTAGAAAATGCTCACTTGAGGGCACAACAACCTATAACTCTGAGTCATTGAAATAGTTAGATAAATAACACGAATATCTAGGTCATAATGTGATAAACTGAAAGCAGCGCTATCTTTCGAATGAAAAAATTCGTTGTTAAAGGTAATTATTATTGCTCCCTTCAAAAATTAAAGCAATCTCACGAAAACGTTTTCCCTATCATGCTTTCACACCAATGGTTTTTTGGTCGGTCGAGTCGAAGAACAAGCCAATAACTGGCCAATGTTCGAAAGTACGGCTGAGTCTTTAACCAGAAAAATTGTAGAACGGTGGGCGAAACAACTGAAATTTATGCGTTGCCTAAACAATGTACACATTATTAATTCTGCCTCTCAAATATAGATCAACTAGTCATTCAATTAAGCGAATAAGAAATACCCAAAATGGCTGGGTTGTACAAGGTGTCCACAATATGGCCAAAAGTGGATAGGAAACAAGACCAATCCAACAAGTAAGTTCAGCCGGTGGTCAGGCGGCCACACATAACTCCAGAAGCGACCACAGTATACAAACATATTTACGAATGATATGAACTTCGACGACAGATGATAAAAGTTTGGAATATTAAGTCCTGGACAAAGGACCAGAAGTGTTAAGAGTCGCATCTCCTAACGCAACAACCAGGACGCAGCAAGCCACATCGATCGACTGGCCCAGTCGTGGGTGGTGGTATGGTTCCACTCCGCCAATCAGACTGCAGTTGTGCGGTCGTACTTCTGTGTACTATCTGCACTGTGTATTCCCACGCTGTTTTATGGTGATCCCTGTAACGTGATTTACTCTGACGT
>LOND01004348.1:0-11460 GCA_014220965.1 Paragonimus kellicotti
CCATGTATAGCATTGACGTGCACGATGCCTAAAACCAGTACTGGCTAACCGTAGCCTATGCTCAGCGCAAAGCTGCAACAATCGCCCACCATTATCTGACCGATGTGATGTCATCCCAAACCTACCACCTAGAAGAGATTCGGCTTCACCACGGCGACCGACCCGGACATTCATATCTCCGGCCAAAACGACTATATCAGAGCCACGTGTCGACCGAAGGAGAGTGGCCAGATCCGAGTAAAATGCGTCCTTGACGCCGATGTCACTACAGTCAGTAGGAGCATAAGCAGACAATGAATAAATTTCTGAAAGTTTTGCGTCTAGAGCTGGTTTTAACAGAACCTGCCAAGCGGACGGCACAAAGTCTACTGTTAACAGGAATCCAATCTACTAATGCGGCTGCGGCCGTCGTGCTGAGAACTATACCTACCCAGCCTGACCTGTAACAGCGGCTGTGGAGTCGCCCGAAGTGTATAACCAGTATCCGGTAGACAATGCAGGTGCTGTTAGTTTCATACGTTGACTACTGTCATGGATTCTAGTCTCCGAGATACAGCAGACATCAACGTGCAACGAGTCTAGCGTTCGTGCTAGAGCCGCTTGCTGACCTATCTGTTTTAGCGTGCGAACGTTGAAGGCACCTATATTAATTCGCGTTCTAGGTCTAAGCAAGGGACGAGGGAGGCCTGAAGCTGAAAGGCAAGAGACGGAACTTACCGGCTCAGTGTTACTACAGTTAGCTACATCTGTTGTGGGACCTGTAGAGTAATTATCAGAAATGGAGGTGGGGAGGGGCCTGAGAGCTAAATTTGATAGGACAGTGGGGAGGGGTCAGCAGTAGCATGATTTTCGCCTATCCACCCTGCTGTATGCAGCAGATAGGGCGACCCGGTTTATACTGCGAGACGGCCGATGCAGAGGTTGTTAGTGACCACCGGCATATTATTCAGTGTAGTTGAAAAGTGTACGATGTTCCTAAGAAGCTTGATGTAGCCCTGAATACATCTAAAATGCACAGCGGTAATCGGAATCAGACATCCGTGTCTTATTCACTACATTCTCAGATTGGGACAGACCCTAACTGCTAAGTGATTAAGACTGTTGAACCATTGGCTACGGGAGAGTTTCTCAAGGAAATTTCATATTCTGTCATCTTATTGATCAAGCTATTGAGTGAGAGTCTTCCGGTGGGGTCCCCGAAACTTCTGCAACTTCTGCGACATGAACGGCCAGGAATCATCCAGACTAGTCTGCTTATTTTCATCTTGCCCTTACTTTGCCCCTAATTTTCACTTTTTGAATGTATACAACCAGGAAACTTTACCGTCTTCATTTTCCACACGCTCCGTTAAATAGATTAGCGAGCTGCTCCGGCTCACACTCTCGTGCGTGAAACTGGGTGTGTATCGTGCCTCCAAAAGGCCACTTTACGCTCTCAACGTGGTCACCTATTTGAGTTCGTCGTTGGACAATCCTATGGATGAGTGAGTTTTTCTCAGAATCCCTGGTGACGATGAAGCCGAATCTTGAGTCAAGTCGGTGTTGGGGTCGTCATTAGCCTTATTTTAAAATTAAGCCTACTCGATTGGACCATGTATTCGCTTGTGTGTTGTCAGAATTAAAACTTCGGCTAAGTTCCTCTAGCACAGACCAGAAAGACATTGTTTATTTTCCAACTCTGCATATCTTTGTAGACAGCAGGTCAGATGCTGTCAAATTTGCCTCCGATGATGCCCTGTTTGATCTACTGAAACAGACCAAATACTCGGATAAAATAGTGCTTACTGGTGATATGAACACAGCTTGACTATCCAGGCGTTGCGTTCGGCCTCCGGGCGCGGTGCAATGGCAATGACGACCGACTGTTACAAGTATGTACATTCCGTTGATTTTGTGTACCTAGTTGCGCACTTCTACATCACTTGAAGACCGTAATGCACACTTCAGCCATGGATGCACATTGACCATATTGCAGTAGTCTATCGGTAGCATCTCATCGTTAAGGATTGTCTTTAATTTTCGAGTAACCACCATGACTCAGACCTCGCAGCTACGGGATCGCTTGTTCAAAGACCATCTGCTCGTAGCCTTTTCTTATTAGGAACGTTCGCGGTTCAGTTGAATTCTGTTTAGCTGTCTAATATTCCGTTTTCTAAGCGAAGCTGATGAGCCTTCATGTGTATTATTTTGTATCGAGTGTATTTTTCCTCTGTCGGTTATAGTTTGAGCGAAACGCCTATCACGACAGAGTAGTGATTCAAAGGAGCATTGATCAGAAACTTTAAAAGTCATGCAAACCTGTTGCAAAGACTCCTATCTGGAGAGCACCCCGAGGATAAGACAGATCTCTGCCAATTCGATAAAGCTTGTATAGAAGCGTCGATTGATCTGACTAAAGACTGGTGTGAACTGGAGCGCAAACCTACGGAAAGTGAGTAAAGACCAAGAAGTTTACTTGTCCAGATAGGGCAAAGGGATAGACGTGTTTAACATGCAGTAATTAAACTCTACTTTTCATGATAACTGGTTACACTGACTTTTGTTTACTGAAATAGCATAAATACAATGACGAACCTACTGTACGGAACAACATTCTCGCTATCTGTGTTCTCGGAACACAAGCTCGTGAAGTTACTCAACCAACACACCGAAACGCGGGAAAGATTAATCGTTACATTCAAAACCGTTTTTCAAGGGACGCGTATTTATATCTTGAAAACGACGCGAAATGATACGCCGGAGATCAACCAATCACATAATGCGACGGCTTCTGAAAGATAAGTGCAACCAACCAGGAGGATAACAAGCAAGTTCATTGCATGGTCGCGGTTTTCCGATCACTTCTTCGTCTTACGACAGACACTGGAGCATCGACAGTCATTTTTCCAGTCAACTGTTGTGGTATTTTAAGGCCTAAGTGCCACTTTTTACTCGGTTGTTTAACATTCTGTCTTGGGCTTTTTACACCACACAGGAGTTCCGATGAAGTGTGGTATTCTGTTGATGTTGTTGAAGATCGAACGAATCATCACTGAGCGAGGTCGGCCCAAAGGGCGCGAAGTGACAAGCGATACCTCATCACAGAAAACACCAGTAAAAAACAAAACCAGGCAAAAATACGCAAGACGTTGAAATAGAAACCTCGTTGAGTTGTAGACTAGAATTCCGGTTCATACAGGCGGACGCACTGAAGACACGAGGACGTGGGAATTGGGCAATAAAGACCCTGTTTTAAACGTTTTTTTCGTCATATATATATATATATATATATATATATATATATATATATATATATATATATATATATATATATATATATATATATATATATATATATGGTTGGCGGCATCCGAAACGGATTAGCCTGTCACAGTGACCGAAGCCAAAGGACGCCTGCGCTTCAAACCATCACCCCAAGTGGCTTGCGCTGCACCACTTGTGGTTCCACTCACACACCACGTATCCGGTGTAAACCCGAAGGAATAAGACCAGTAGGTGTGTGAGTGAGGCCTTTGTGTCCAGCCGGCCAATGCTGGTTAGCCAATTGAATGGCTAGCAGGAAAAGGAAACCCTTATCTCTCGGAAAATAGAGAGAGACTACAATGACAAGATCTAAACTGAGAAGAAAGATATGTAAAATGTAATACAAGAAGCATTTCAGTATACGAGTGTATGTTCTGCATTCCAGAGAGGATAAGAATGAAAAACAGGATTCAGAGTGGACTACGAAAAGAACAGGCAAACCATTCATCATACAATACACCAACAAAGCTGAAGATAAGAATGGGTAGAAGATCGCAGACACCCAAGTTTCTGAAAAGAGGAAGCGAATTAGTTGCCAAACGACCATATTCTTGGTCGATGCAATCAGTAACAGAGATAAAATGGATATACTGACATGACCTACCTCAGCCTATCGTACTCGTCGTCTCTTCGCCGACGGTGCACTATGAGTACGCTGGTGACCTACTAATCCGAGGCGGCCAGCGCATTCACGCAGGCATATGTATATAAATATGCACGTTTATATATGCATGTATGTGTATTATAAATACACACTATGTATGTATATGTATACTAAATGCTGCGGTCTTCCTAACCGTAATGGCAATACACTGAGTTACTTGAAGCCTGGTAATGTTGACTGCACTGGTTGATTATCCTGGCCTTGTGTGTGTAGTTGAAAATGATACACAAAATGCTAATGAAACATTCACGTCTTGTATGCCTTTGTGGACAGTTTTCAGATAAACATCATTCCACGATGGTTTTTAGTGGCTGACCACTGTCATTGTCAAGTTACTAAGCTAGAAATTATGTATTGGTCCAAAAAGCTCTACCTTACAGCCACAAGTGGTATCAGTAGTGGTGTATTATGTGCAACCTTCAGGTAAATTTGGAGACTGCAAATAGATGAATTGACTTGTTTCGTGATGGTGCAACAGTGTTGGATAATGCACAACCAAGTCAGATCATTTGGACCAACATTCGGGTTGTTTGCAAACTTGCTGCTTGCAGCTGTATGGCTAGTTGTCTTTCATCTTGCTTTCCTTCTTGGTGTTCATAGAATCTTTATTTGGGAATAGTTGTCTGGTTTGTGTGAATTCTGTAGCAAAGCCACAGTTGTGAGAAAGTTACATCGACCATCGGTATGTAAGAGGAGGAACTCGGGATTGTTCGGTGTTAATTCCGTCGAGTATCAACTATACGTTTGTGATTTGGAATCCAGGTTGTGTTGACTAATTCTGTAAGGATATTCAATTACTCCTTGTAAGGTGACCCGTAAAACAATTCTCGGGTATTCAAGAGCTAACAACAATGTCAGTGCAATTGAAACGTGTTTAATTGCGTAACTTCCAGCTGTTCTCGACTGTAAACGTTTATGAACCAATCAAGATGGCACGTTGATTTTGTGAAACAAATCAAGCACGTGGTTATTCTGTGAATAGTGACTTTCTGGGACATAGAACGAATACACCTCCTGGTTGCAATTTTGAGTTCAAGCTCAAGTTTTCCGGCATTTTCGTTGGATAACTGAGTTTCTTCTTAATGAGGACCACATTTAAGTGAGCACAACAGTTTTATGCTGTTTTTTTTATTTCCGTACAAATCCGTCAACTTGTGATCGACGATACGTCACCTGTATGATTTAGTTCATCGTAAGCTCACTTGGCTCAGCTTTTTATCTTTGACGTTCATAACCGTAATCTTGTTTCTATCGAACATGATGTGTTATGGAATCGTCTGCATTTGCTATTGAATTCGGAATACGCAGTAAGGTAATGGCAACGATGTTCTACTATCAGTCATACGTATGGTTAGTTCGAGTCCTGGCAGCTACATCAGCTGTCTTTATGTTACTCTTGACAACTTAACAGGGTCTAGCCTGCATGTGACTTTCTATAACACATGTCAACGAACATTATGCTTTAAAAGTTCAAATTCTGAATTTTGATAACCGGCTTGCCATCAAAGTGCATTAACAGAGTTGATGTACTTTCTTGTGAATTGAATCCAGAGTTAAGATGTTATCCATCAGACAGGTTTTAGCAAACATCCACTAATAATCGTCATATCTTATTCATTTTCTGTTTCAAAACGTGGATATGCCAGCTTTTTATTCTCCCTTTCTGTATGTTTGTTTCCACATTCAAGCCTATCGGAGTATCTCCTGCGTAGATGACGCTACAAATATGTCGAATTGCAGTCAGCTCAGTGTTGAATAAGGATTCCAAGCAATATGGAAAGGCACATTTATTTGATGGTAACCCGGAAACCTGTTGGAATTCTGATCATGGAAGTCCGCAGTGGATTCATATTCATCTGCAGTCCCCAGTCAGGCTAGAGGCGATTCGAGTGCAATTTCAGGGCGGATTTTCTGGACTGGATATGTCGTTAGAAGCGTGGAATGATGGACACACAACTGGGCCGGTAGGGAACGAAGTTATTTCTTTGTTTCCCAAAGACAACCATCTTGTTCAGACATTTCCTGTTCAGTTCTCCGAACCGTATTCACATTATCGCCTTGTCTTTCTAGTAGTACTGATTTCTACGGTCGCATAACAGTCTATCAGTTAGAACTCGTACCGACCAATGAAGGCTGATTTCTAATTACCCGGAAGTGATTTAACGTTTTGTTCAGGAAGATACGTTCTGATTCGTTATTTTACTGTGATTTGATGCCTGCTGGAATATTTTCGTTTGCCCACCAATTATAGGTGGTTTTTATGATGAACGTTGTTTGGCGGTTCAATTGAATTTTAGTCTATTCCTATCGAAATTCTATTTCTAAGTGAATCTGAACTTACTCCTCGTGTGCACTTATCCTGTATCGAGTGCTACTTCCACTGTCGGCTCCTGTTCTCTGTGCCAATCACGTCGTAAACCAACCAAAAAATTCAATCTCCTCCGTTATACATCGTGTGTTATTTTCACCTGGCGTGTTGTTTACAATTTTTGTGCAGCTTTTCAGCGCATTGCTTTATGAATTATAAAGGCGCCACCATGTAAAATCAGCCCAGTTTGTTCTTGTACACATGTACACGCGGTAAACAAGCTGTTTAAACAAACATGAGTTAAACTTATCATTTGTTTTTCCGGATTCATATAACTTTGTATTTACCGCTCTTCAAACTAGTTTATTGTACTTTGGCTAAGATACCACAGCCAATGAGCTATAACAAGATAAAGGTACATTATAAATAATTGAAACAAGCTCCCCCTGAAATGACTTGAAAAGATAGGGCGTTCATTAAATTAGTATTACATTGGCAGTGTTTGTGGATTTTTTTCATATTTAGACAGGACACCTCTCGTTAGTAGCGATTTTACGCATATTTTTTTGATTTTCATTTCTACAGTGTATACTTGATAGGATGCAGTGAAATCTATTCGAAAAAAGATCGTGCAATATACCATTGCTGACTTGTTTTTAAGGGTATATTTGGTTGTAAAGAATACCGTACGCGTATAAGGAGCATCTTCAGTTGGGTCTGAGACGGAAAGCTGGTAGTCTTCTGGATCCGGATATTGAAATCAAAACCACCATTTCTGTAGTCTACGAACCATTTCGTTATCTCAGGTTTAATGAGAGACGTACACTGTGATTGGTAGTTGCAAATTTTCCAAGCTATCATGTCCTGTATAATTAGGCGAACACACATTTGTCATTTCGTGACTTCTTAGTGCTATATACGTGTATTATATCGTCAATTTGTTTTCGTGACAAGTAAACGAAGTGTTGCTGAGAAATAACCTCGGTCAGAAAGATGCTTTGATCGATGGGTGTTGCTGCTAGATAGATCTTATTCTTCCAGCTGTCGAATTGCGAATGTAGTTTCTCCGCTCTCTCTCAATATCGCCTTCCCTGTCTGTGAGCGTTATCAAACTGACCACTCTGTATCTCATATAATTTACCAGTTCACCTGCAATTGTGGTGACAGTTATATTTGTAGCATAGACAGGTGTGGTAAACACCGGCCAGCGAAACATTCCTAAATGGGTATTGACGGCAATAGTCCAGAAAACATTAGCAACTCAGTGGCTAGAGCAGAAGCCGCCTACTTTGACTGATAAACATCTCTTGAACACGAGTCACTTGATCGACCCATTAACATCGTTCACCATTTACTGATGAATAGTGGGGGATTTTTTTTCTTCTGTATACATTGAACATCACCCACAGTTGATTGCAGCTGTCGCATTCCCATAGACTTTCCAGTCGGCCCCTTTCGAAAAGAAGCACTAGACTCGAGTTTCGCTCTCATTAGAGCTCGTCAGTAGTGCATATCCTTGCCACGGCCGGGTTAGAACTCCGGCCACGCTTTCATGAGGCAACCGTGTTTACCACTGCGCCATTGACCTCACATTAGGCAGGACCGAATTATCATATGTGAACGTTCGACCACTTTCGCTTGTGAGTAATGATCAGGTTGCCCGATCGTCTCGAGAGGAGACACAGTTACTGCCTGTTAACTCCAATCGATGAACCCCTCGATTAGGACTTCTCTTGTTGAAACCACAGAAATCATTAACTTGAACCTAACGAAATCCCCGACTACTCATCAGTAATCTAAAATATCGCCTAGCAGGTTTAATGAGATCGGAGATTTCGACCTGTCCTAGGAAGTCCTAATCGCGGGGTTATCGATTGGAGTTAACAGACAGTAACTGTCTCCTCTCGAGACGATCGGGCAACCTGATCATTACTCACAAGCGAAAGTGGTTGAGCGTTCACATATGATAATTCGGTCGTGCCTAATGTGAGGTCAATGGCGCAGTGGTAAACACGGTTGCCTCTGAATTTGTTGCACCGACGTTACAGCACCTCTTCGGAAATGGGAATGCCTGATGATAAGTTGAAATCATGATGTACGATTTCACCTCTGATCTTTGGAAGGAGGTGGGGGAATAGGGAGTTTTGGATTGTCAATTCCTAGCCGCAGACTTCCAATATGAAGTCAGAATAGCGTGACCGTGCTGTTTCTCCAATTAGGCTGTTTAGATGTCGGCTAACCAGTTGGCTTAGATGGAAATTTCTTCGAGGATGGTTGATTTCCGGTGTGTCACTTCGCGTCGTTTTCAAGATCTAAATACGCGACCCTTGAAAAACGGTTTTGAGTGTAACAAATAATCTTGTCTTTCCCGCGTTTTTGATGTTTTGGTTAAGTGACTTCAAGAGTTTGTGTTCCGAGAATACAGGTAGCGAGAATGTTGTTTGGTACATTAGGCTCGTCACTGTACTTGTTTCATTTCAATTCGAAACAGACTGTACACACGTACTCAACCCACTTGTTTGTTTCCACTGGCATGCCGCTTTTACGAGGCAAACCGTAACCATTTGTGTCAGCTTTTGTAACCAAATATGACATATTCGGGTAGACTGCGTTTCAAAATTGGCAATAGCTCACTCATTTCCTTCATTCCAGTTGGTCTGAGTTGCACTTGAGCAAGTCTGATTAACCATCATCACAAAAAATAGCTTTACTGGGATTAAAAAAGCGTAGATCAATATGTGCCATTTATGGATCTATTTACATGAATCTGCTCACAAAATTGAGCTTGTGACCGTTCCTCTGATAACTTGTTTGCGGTTAACGCATTTATTTTCTCGTGTTTTACTACTTACAGAACGTCAGTAAGCTTGTGTTTACAATTATAATTGACGCTTCACGTGCCCAACTATCGATCCATTTTCATATTCCAGTCAGCCGATATATGTTTGTCAGAGTTTTCTTCTCCGTTCTAGTCTTCTACTTGTTTATCTCAACATTCATTGACAGCTTTTGTGTCAAACATGTATACCTTGTCAATGTGAAAACTATTGAAAGCTACGCCGGACTAACAGTGCAAATACATCCAGATTTGTACACGGTGGGTTTCATGAGTATGAACGATTGGGATTGTGCTTTGGTTGGTTCTCGCCGTGAGGACAAAAAGGGTTATATCGAATGTTGTTATGTCAAAAAACTTCCCACCGATAACTGGACAGATTGGGCGAGGGATTCCATGATACTGTCCGGTATTTTCACAAGCAAAGTTAGCGGAGCTGACTACTATCCATATCGGAAAGAAGACTGGAAGTATCTTGATCCGGATAAACTTTGGACTTAATTCAACCATATGCATCCGAGGAAGTACTGTTTTTGTGGAAGCTTTATTTTCGCAACACCATGTGGAGTAAAGACAAACTGATTCTGTACAACCTAAATTAAAATAAACAACCGGTCCTTCCGCCTTTTCCCATATGATAGTGTTTACTCTTGTGTATTTTTAGCAGTCTATTGTTCGTGTAAAACAAACGGCAGTTATGATTCCCCTCTAGTTTTCGCCACTATAAAACTGACTTTAGAGTTGTCATTAACGTATTATGTTTTACAACATGTTGTCTTGAAGATAAGCTTGATTTTAATTCCATTGGGCTGTTATTCGATAATATTTGCTTACTGTTCGATATTCACAAGTCTCTTGTTTGTTTTGAGCACTTGCCTTTAGAAAACTATGGTGTAACGGTGCACAACTGTAAAAATGTTGAACTAGTTACACGCGAATATATCTGATCCAACACATTTAGAATGTGCCCACTTTTACTGTTCTTTAATTCTGCTCCATATAACTCCTACGGCTTTTCGATTTTGAAACGTAACGCAGTTGAAAAATAGCATATTTCAAAATGTACTCTTTCCTGTTGATGAAGTCTTCTCACATTTTTTGTGTGCGTATTACCACCTTACACTCTGTCACTTTGTTTGCTGCCCAGCTGTTGGCCGAACCCTGTAGTTGCTAGGATTGATCAGTTCTACTCGTAAGCGGTTGCCCATTGGTCGCGTTCCGGTGATTCGAGGTTTAGATGAGTGTACAACCTGAGGTCTATTCGAGTTGACTGATAGATACAGCTTAATTACTGGCGCACACAACCGGACAGTCTGAAGGTTTTTTAATAATAAGCAACGGGGTAATTCATGGTTTTGTCAGGTTCAGTTGCCCATTGACCTTTTGCGCACGGAGCAAATATCCTGAATTGGGAACTTTTCAGATCTTGAACACAAAAGCTGTCGAGACCGCATGTTACACAAGTCTCTATAGATGTATTCCGAAAAGCAATTCACAATCTTACACAGAACAAGGTTGTCATCAGGGAGTACGCTGAAATTGTGTCGTCACTTACGAATGAAGAAGGTTGACGAGGTAACCAAAGCCGTGATTCGGTGGTTTTTGCGTATGCATGGAAGGTGTGGTGAAAATGACTGTCATCGGGTGTTATTTGTGAGTAATGTTGACTTGAACGCTTTGTTGTAGCACAACCGGAGAAAAATTTCGGTTCTTATAATGTTAAAGTATGAGAGCCAACGATGTTTCCTCGGTGCAGATATTAAGCACCTCTCATGCCTACATAACCACTCCAAACAGTGCATAATTTGGTCCCCTAGTTACAAGCTGCTCTCTAACTGTGCGTTCTTAATCGATCTCGCATATTTCACATACTAGAAAATCGTTAGTGGACGTCATCTTCACAGAGTCGAAGCGGATCTTAAGGACAATGCTGTTCTTGAAATCCATATCTAAGCTGTTATGACCCGAAATGCATCCGGAGGTAATAATCGATGCAGTTGTCAAGATGAATTGCAAAAGCATGTATTTGAAGTAACTGATCAACTACGGTTCGACCTGATTGCAGTTCCATATCTAACTGAAAATTGATCGTATGCTTTTCTGGAGAAATCGATTCTAATATAGATGCGGTAAGGTTACAAGTTGGCTTACGTTTGAGACTGGTTGAGAATGCGCAATTCCAACGCGACGTGTAGGCAATCGGTACTTTGGTTTCTTGATTACGTTTTATTCCTTACATCTGACACGGGAGCTACATCAAACCAGATGAATCAGTTACCAATGTGGTGATGATTAGGGCAGGCTAGACGTAAAGAAACAGATCATGGGTCAAGTGGACAGGGGTTAGTA
>LOND01004349.1:18610-32079 GCA_014220965.1 Paragonimus kellicotti
CTGAGTGGTTCATTGTCCAGCGTTCGTAGTGAGCTATTTCGTCCAAGGCTGTGTGAGCTTTTTATTTGTCCCCTGTTATTATGGTGTTAAACGGAAAGTGATAGATAAAAATAGCGTAACCAGCTTACCAGGACATGCCTTTGAATGATGGGTGATGTGGTGTCTTGCTAACTCGATTAGCATCATCTAACCACTTGCAAACGTTTGCTTTTGCTCGCGCAGTGCAGGATTACACACAGAATTTATAGTGACTACAGGTTAACGTTTAGTACGCGCCTGCTACAACTTATCTGCACAACAGAATTACCCGATGATGTGTTTCACTGTTTGTCGGTGTTGTATTCGTATTTGTGTGCAATCAACAGCAAGCCTTGTAGGCTATTGTACCGACCTCCAAGAATGGCACAAGTTTCGTTGGTATTTTTTTGTACAACTTGACACTTCCTGATGAAGCACGTTTGTTTAGCACAATTGTGTACCCTATTTCCGCTAACGTAGAACTTCTTCACTCTTCCGTTCCGCGCGCCACACGCAGGACGCTTGCTGGCCGTACGTTTTTGCTTCTCGTTTGTCTTAATATATAGAGTACTGCGCTGTTCGTTGTCTTCTGAATTATTGCCGCTGGGTAACTCATCGAATCTGGCGTGAGACTTTGTGGGAGAGTTCCCACACTATGAAAACGGTAGAGAGAACACGCTAATTGGTAGAAGTACATAGCGTATTTCAAGTTGAACATCACCCACCGACTACACATCGGCACACGGGCGGCCTTGACGTGCATACAACAGTCGGGATCTAAGGTCTTTTCAAAAATCGATTTAAAGATGCTTATCTACAAATACCACTTGATGAAGTATCAAGCAATTTGACTGTGATTACTACACCATTCGGACTGTATCGATACAATTTTCTACCTTTTGGTTTGAACGTTTCGCCAGCTGTATTCCAGGATGTCATGAATACGAATTAGTACGGACCTGGACCGTATCGAAACCTATCAAGGTGATGTTAATATTCGTGCTCCTGATAAGCCTAGTCATGATTATTGCTTCCTTTATCGGCTGAAACGACTTTTGACTTCAACGTCGCCATTAATCCGAAGAACTGTAATTTTTAGGTTTTTCTATCTCACGTCTTAGTCACACTATTGATAGCAATAGTTTCAAACCAGAGTTTACAACGCCTTAGCTCCATTAGTGAATGCATCGTCAGCAACTAACCTTCATGAACTCCGTTCTGTTCTGGGTGCACTGAAGCCTAAGACTACATGCTGACACGAAACCCCACGGTTTTATTCCCGAATCGACTTTGTAAGCCTCCATCTGGATGACATTTTGGCAGCTAGTTCTTCACATCACCGCACTCCACTGGAACGTTTGACTCAGTATGATGCCACAGTTAACTCTGCGTGCAATTTAGGTAACGTCACAATACAATTTTCATCGCAGGGTCTTAAAAAATTAAATCGTCGCACTGATGGATAAGTTCGGAACCATCGGTGAATACCCCAAACCAAATTCCTTTAAGCAACTTCGTCGTTTTAGTGGTCTGGTCAACTACTACCGACGTTTCATACCTCACTGTGCGCATATAATGCAGCCAATGACCGATCTCCTCCGTGGAGGTGAACGCAAATTCCAGTTCACCGAGGCTGCGCGCACTGCGTTCGTTGAGCTCAAGGATGCGGTCGCCGACTTAGCTCTCCTTGCTCATCCTGATCCGAACGCACCACTTGTCAATTGTAACCGACGCTTCTGACACAGTTGTTGACGTCGTGTTACGGCATTTCGTTGGTAAGCAATGACAACTTCTAGCTTCCTTCTCCGAACGCGTACGGTCCGCAGAATTCCGTCAAGGCACATTTGGTAGATATTTACCAGCCATCTGCTTGGGCATCGGCCACTTACGTCATTTAGCGGTAGGCAGGATCCTCACTGTTCACACTGATCATAGCCGCTGATCCGTCCTTTAAACCGTTCATCCGACAGGCATTCCGCCAAGGGAAGTTAGGCACCTGGACTATATCTCTCAGTTTACGACTGATACACGACACGTCTCAGGTACCGAAAACATTGTCACAGGCGGTCCTTCACGTGTTCGTACCTTCAACGCACTTGAAGACAACGACACTTGATTTAGCAGCCATGGCTGCTGCACAAGCCACTGATCCTGAGATCGAGCATCTTCGTCAAAAGAGCTCTCTCACAATCCAACCAGTACCTCTGACCTCCGCAGAAAGGAACAGCCCTCCACGACACTTCCCAGAGCGCACCCCGACCTGTAGGACCTGCCTCTTCCTACCGCACAGAGTTCAATACACTGTACAATCTGTCTCACCTTGAAATCCGCGCTTCCGTTAAGCTTGTCACTGAACGTTACATATGGCCTAAGGTAAACTATGATGTCCGCAATTGAAGCCGTTTTGTCTCCAATGCCGGCGTTCCGAAGTCCACCGTCATACAAAGAGCCCCCGGCACTTTTCCTTTGCCAGACGCAGGTTTTCAATACGTCCACGTCGATCTGACAAGCCTATTACCACCCCCGAAAGACGCTTTCTACCTGTCGACGGATGTTTATCGCTTCACAAGATGGTCTGCAGCCATACCGCCACCTAACTGCTCTCTCAGAAACGGTAGCCAGCGCATTCCTGGAACGTTGGGTGGCACAATTCGGTTGTCCAGCAGTGGTGGCCACAGGTCGTGGATTACATTTTGAAGGGAATTTTGCGGCCTTCCTAATTCCGTTAGAATGCAAGCACATTCGCGCTACGGCTCACCGTCCGGCAAACAAGTGGGATGGTTGGACGTTTTCACCGTCAGCTGAAAGCCGCTCATAGTGCGCGTGCTAATCCCCGCAGAAAGCGACACTCCCGCTACCACATTTAGGGCCGCGCAACACGGTCAAAGAGGACTCAAACGCTGCGACATCGGAACTGAGTTTTGGACACACACTTAGGTTTCCAGGTGAACTTGTCTCACCCGCATCTTCAACACCGTACGATTACGGTAGCTACACAGCTCGTTTGGCGCACCACATGCGAAAGCTACGCCCGGTGCAGCCTAGAGAACAATCATCAGCTGTGCATGTGCACGCTAAACTGTCCTCGTACACACGTTTTTCTTTATACGGATGATCAGCGCCGACCGCTGCAACCCCCATCACCGACCCCCATCGGATCCTCGCAGGAGACATGCAAACCTTCACTGTTAACCGCGAAGGCAAGTGCCAGGTAGTTTCCATTAGTCGGTGTTTATGAAAGGTTCATCAGTCACACCTCTGCAGATGAATGGTCTTTTCCGCCTGGAACTTGCGGGGAAAGAAAAAGCGTTCTGTCCTAGGAACCCTCTGCGGCTGTCGACGATCCTGCACTTCCGAACGGTGCTCACTTTGCCTTCGGGCATAATCGTTCTGGTAGAAAGCTTCGCATGCCCGTATGCGTTGCGGAGTAAGTGAACATTTCCTATTTTTTAAACGACGTTCCCGCCATATGACATATACGCCCAAATGTATTCACCATTTTTGCCCACCTGCTAATTCGTGCCATTCTCAGTTATGGTACGTCTGGACTGAGCGGTACTCTTTTAAAGAAATCAGAGCAACTGGTAACTGTATATTTACTCATTTTTTGGGTTACTGAGTATTTTGCCATGTGAACAAAAACGACAGTGTTTATTTTTACCATCATACCCTTGTAGTTATCTGGTGCATTGCCAGAAAGTAACCCAAACGGTGTTATTCGAGGCAGGGTCTATTCGCATGCCAGCTTTTTTCTTTCTTCAATCTATCAACTTTGTGCAGGAGCACAAGAAGAACAGGAAACCAAAGGCAGCGACACTCAAAGCTGCAATGTCGATGGAGTGGCCGGTTTTGAAATTATTCTTAGTCGACCGGATACGTTGACACGGTGAGTTATCTCTTTTCGACGGTCGTGCGGGTACTCCACTGTGGGTTCTGTCCTCCAGACGATCCGATCATGGGGTGTGGAGAGGCAACTCCAAGATACTTATCCCACCGCACTGGACTAACCTACTGTTTTTTATCAAACATTTTCAGGATTTGGTAGAGCGATGCGATAGAGACGAAATGCACGGAAGACCGAATAACAAATGAACCCTACCAGCACAGCAACCATTCTCGATTGGCCCACATCCCTGAACTTTGATATCCCCTATCCCGTGTCATTATTCTTTTTTGTGCTATCATGTAACTTACCATCCAAAAAAAGACGTGATATATATTTATTCACCTCTCTGAACTAACAGAGGCTTTTGTAATACGTACTAGCCTTTCTGGGGACAGCTATGTAGCGACTATAACAAATGATATTTTTGATAGTCGCATTCACTTGTACACTTTTGATGATTTTGGTTTTTTACCTACTTTTGTTTTAGTCAAGCCATCCTTTTGTAATATCCGTCCCGGGGCTAAAATCACAACTCGCTCCGTGCCTCGCTAGCTTGACGTGCTTTCTCTGTACACTCTATTTTCCAGGGTCGATACAAATACACGGGTGGTCAACGCGCTGGGTCTTTGTTTCATGTTGTCGCTCGGTTTCGATAGTGAATACTGATTAGGTGGTGTTCTGTTGGACTGGTTGCTACAAACGAAGGCTCAAAAAAGAAAAAAAATGGGAGGGAAAATAAACATTAAACAAGGTTGTGAGGTAGCTTTCGCAATCGTATAAATCCGCAAATTATTCACTGAGGGCAGAAATGGAACAAACGAATCTTGAACTACACATCTCGAGGATTCCGATGATGTCCCAGCCATTCGCTAGTTCGTGTTGAGCTACCAAAATATGTGCTGCTGAACTTCTAAAAGATGCCAACACAAGTTAAATTGACACAAGTTCAAGTGTTTGAAATTGCAGAGCCGCGCAAACAATTCAGAAGCAAAAAGACTGGAACACAACCGGCTTGGAGAAAACATTGAGAGGCTTCCGGTAATTTCTCAGTTGTTTCCTGGTTGGAACCTAGGTTCGAATTAGCGAGTGACTGTTGATGGCTATTAATACTAGCTATCACCCTAAATATATTTACTTCAGCATGTGGAAAAACCAAACAGCCGTCTTAATGACAAGTAAACTTTTCTGCACGATTCCGCGTTCATACGGTTGCCCTAAGTAATGTTCATGTTAGAAGGTGTGTTCTGCGTCAAAGTGTACTAAACTGGCTTACCTCACCCAAAATCCTGCGCATAGAAAGATGACCAACCTCCATTATGCATTTCTTATTTAGTGCATCAACGCGGACCGCGGAACATGTTACAAATGTGTTTAAACATGCATCACTAATTCAGATGAATAGGTGATACCCTTTTGAAAGTAGAATTACTTGACTTTTACGAACGTTGTTATGAATTAGTTGTATGATCATTTTAACATCAGCGGCCTACAGTAACCCCCACTCTCTTGGCACATGGAAACTGACCGCGTACTACGTAGGTCCTTTATATCATTGGAGATTTTTCTAGATCTGATGCGACATCTGATGTTAGATATAAATGTGGTAGGCCTGGTGTCACTCGACCTAAACAGGGGAATAACCCGGAGGTAGTCAGAATATTTTGAACAGTACTGCTTAATTCTGGCTAAATTCAATGAAGATTACTTTCTGATAACCAAAAGTGAAGCTGAAAGTGCGATGGTAAAAGTCCGCCGGAAGACTCGAGTCACTGAAAATTTACACCCGGCTACGCAGTGCTATAGACCGACTACCGACCTACAAACAGCTGTTTGCACAAAGCCAGTCTCAACTGCTCCTACGTCTATGCCCCATTGGTCAAAATATGGTACAGTAGATGCTTTATATATGCCCGCATTTTTGATGACACTAAACACTAGCCGAACGTTTCTCACATTGTTACACGTATCATACTCTGAGTTGGCACGCGGAACTCTTGTTTGAATTCTTCCATCTTGTTCATTTCATACCGCACCGTTGAACCGCTAACGCTACCATATTACTGGCTGAAACTTGTGTTAACCCCGGACGTCTGGTGGTTGTTTGAGCAACTGTCAGTCTATTTACAACTTCTGTCGATAGCCTGGACCTAGTCGCGCCAATCAGCAACGTGAATTTCTATAAATTCCGAGGCCGCGGAGCAACTGATTCAGATGCAAAGGAGGTAAACGGTCATATTGGCGAGTTTTTCTATTGATAAGTTGCTGAGATACAAGAAAAGTTGCATAAACTAAAAAGAAAATAACAACAAACCTCGATGACGAAGCCAAAAAATATAAAAATTCCGAGACTAACTTTTCACGTGGATATGATCAAGCGTAACAATCGCGCAATGGTGGAGCGATCAAGCGCAAATAAAACCAGGGTACATATAAGTAAAGGTCAAGCAACGGGAAGTAAAGGAGAAAAACTACACCAGAACAAATTCCCACAAGTAAACGACGTTATGACTTAGTAATACACCGAGTTTAACATCGGTGAGAGAAATGATTTGTCGCGCGCGTAACTTGATTGGTGGTGTCGGTCGTTGCAGGAAGGCTCGCAACCACTACCAAGTAGATTTCGAATGTAACAAGGAGAATCAATGAGGGTGGAATAAATAACGACAGGGCACGTGACCACCGACCTTCGATGACACACAACAATCGTGAAATACTCAACGCAAGCAGCACGTCCAACGACTTGCTGATGGTTAAACTTCGTGACCAGAGTTCACTTGGTTGTAAGTTGTATAATTTGCTAACCATTACTTATTTATGTACAGAACCAGTTTTATCCGAGTAAACCTTCAATATTCTGTCTTGTTCTGCTCGAATCAAGAGGTTTACAGCTGCCCCGATAGACTGCGTATAACCGTGAATTCTGACTGATTCTACAAGTATTCCGAAAACTCCCTTCGTCTTACCCACTCTCTCAAATCTACCAGACCTCGAACCACAGCTTGAAAGGAATGCGTTGAGACTGGCAGCAGGTGCACCGGGTTTCCGGCGAAAGATTCCGAAATTATAGAAGGGGTCAGTGAATGTTCATGAACGTCGAGAAGATGAAGGCGCCTCAGAAATTGTCGGTGTACGCTGGACACCCGGGGAATTTAACGACGAAGGTCCCATTGACCACGGCAGGGTCTCGTTAAAATGCTTAGGAGAGTCGTTGACGTCATCGACTATGACACAAGGAACTTCCCAAGTCAGAGGTTGGGTCGCTTGACCATTCGCCAAGGGTTTCTGAGAGACTTCGAGAACGGTGCAGCCAAGTGGTTAACTACTGATAACCAGCGGCCGCCACAATCAATTCGTTGTTGCCGCTGTATCTAATTCCCCGAAGAAAAGCTCACAGGGAGGTTCAAAACATGCTTACTAACCAACTTGGTGGACCATATCCAATTGTACAGTGTCTGATAGATGAGCATTGTGGTGGTCCTGAGTTGGTTAGTGCAGACACTTGGCAACCCAATTGTGTGCCTACGTTGTCACAACAGCCTAATTAAATGTTTGGGCGGTTAGGTGGCTCCGTCGATTTAATTTGGTTGGTCCAGCGACTGCCTGAAAGTTTATGGGAGAAATGTATTGATAGGTCAAATGGAAGAAGGGTTCTAATCGAGCGTCCATATTTTCTGATCTGCTGACCTTTGTTGCAAAAAGTGTCTGTAACTAACAGTAGATATGATTAACTATTCAAAAGGTACTGTAGTCACCTAGAGGCTTCACTGGCACGCCAGCTATATGATATGCAAACTGGTGTCAAAACATAGCATAACATATGATACGTGGGTTATTGAGAAAGTTCCCAAGCTGAATGCTGTTCGATAGTTTGTCTACACGCGGTGACTATGAATTGAATTGATAAACCGCATACTTACCGTGCAGTCAGTCTTTTACGGCCGGTCTGTATCCTCTCTGTTTGTTATTCCTCCTGTACCGAGACCAATCGCACATTTTGTGTAATAGATACTCCGTCGCCGTATTCAATAAACTGTTTATATATTACTTCTGGTCAACACCTATTACTTCCGGTCCGTTAAAAAACCAAGTGAAAGGTTCGTGCGGACAACTCTGTACTGGCAGCAGATCTCTGGATGGCTCACAATCCTAATCTACATGATTACTTACTGTCACGATTTTCCCCTTAGTCGCAATATACAGATCACAAACCTTCCGTGTCCGGAAGTCTCACTAAGCCTATGCGGCATTACCATGGGCTATTCCCATCAGAGAGTGGGAATAGAGCACTGTTACGAACAGCGCTGGAGGATCATGACCAGTGGAAACACTCCTGCGAAACACCATAGCATCAGCTGAGTGAATATAGACGCTCCACGGGTACGTAAGGCCAAATTGGATTGACTATCTCATCGGCTCCTGATAATCTTTATGACGTTGAGGACGAACTTTTGACATCTGCACGTTCTCGTTTACCTCATGGAGATAAACGTGTCCGTGGTGTAGTTCTGCACTCAATTTGCGAACCGCCGATAACCTCACAGTCCGCCAGCGTGACGTTAAACCGTGGAAGTTTGTACACAACAAGCTTTCTGTAAAGGTGGAAGACTATGTAGCCTGGTCCACCCGATAACTACCGAGACGCATATCTAACGTATATCCAGGCGCCCCAACCAGGCAAGGTTCAAGCTGCTTGATAAATTGCTTAATAAAGTGTTTGTCAAGCATGGATAACAAAGAAAGTCACCCTGGCACACGACAATGGAATGCGTCAAGGTCATTTTACGCCAAGAAACCTTGTCGGTCAATCTAAGATGTCCGTCAGATCTGCACAAGTCCAGATAACCGGAGTGCTACTCAGCCAGACGCCGTTAAGCAAGTCTGCTGTATCAATCGTCCAATAAACGCTGGGCCCAAAGAGGTCAGACTAACACTGGCTACAGCCAGCTCCCAAATGTCATACTTCCAGAACGCAGAGAATGACGTCTAAGTGGGCATCTTTGCTTAGTGCTGCATACATACCACTGCACTCTCACTGACAAGTAGGTTGTCGGAGTTACGTACACTTAATGAGTCAGAGAAACATGTGGTTATCAGTATCACTGAGACTTAGACAAATCTCCCGGTTCCCGATTAGGAGGCAGAAGTTACAGGCTGTTACATAGCGTGCACCGATCGAGTCAATGGGAAAGTAATAAACCATGTTCCAGATGATTTTGCAACCTGTTTTCGAAAGATTCCTGCATGCTTGAATTAACCAAGTCCATCTGGATAAAGATAGTTATCTCTCGCCCAACTAGCTTAACCACTTGACGCAATGTGTAAACCATCTTTAATGACAACCGAATGGTCCGGAGCTTCACATGCGGCGCCAAACACGCTGGATGCTTTTGATCTCAAACTTTTCACAGGTAATAGTCGCCAGTCACCGATCTAATTCAGGCTGATCTGCCACACTGCGAATTGTTGATCCTCTGAGCCGACTTGTCGAAAATTTCACAGAGCTGTGGCATTGATAATTCTGGTGTGTGGAACGAGGAGACTGTTGCTCAAATTAAGAACTGAGCCATCCGCGGGTGAAGAGAACAGTTACGTTATACCCTCTCTAAGCGACCGGGCCAGGTTAATTTCGAATGCCTCTTTCTTTGGACCTTACCAACAAAGTTTCCACATGCAGGTTGCGCTAGCGGGCCCCTACAAGATCACTCGACCTTCTCGTTGAGTTACCTGCAAGCCGAACCCACTGGCAGTGCTAAGTTAGGTCACTCAATTGAAATGCGTTTATAACAACGTAGCAGGCGTCTGACTTGACCGTTCTTCACAAGAATGAGACAAGTGTCTTCAAGTGATCAAAACCAGGGCGTATACCGAGACACATCCCGTTCTTCTGGTAAAACTACTCTTTAGGATACGCCGACTCTGCTTTGAAGTCTACCTTACTCTGGCAACAGTTAGTAATATGTTGGAGCTGAATAGACGTGCAACAAAATTCATCGTTGGACCGAACTTGACCACAGTCGGTCAGCCAAAATGTGGACTGGCAGCTTTTACCTACGTTACTAGTTATTTGAACATAATGTGGAAGCACCTCGAATAGTACTTTGGCCAAAGTCTGACGGACGGTAACAATTGTGGTGACACACCTCACCACCCGTGCTGCTAATAACTGTTGTTAACGGGCAAATTTCTCGGCAGTAAATGCCATACCAATTTAACGCAAACGTTATTTCGAAAATGGTAAGCAGTGCACATTTTCAAAAGTTCTAAACGTTCTTAAGTGGAATCACACAACGCGTTACTGGCTAGAGCGAAGCGGTGCGCAGGTTTAGGCAGAAAAAATAATATTGACAGATGCCAGAGGCTTCTGTTGTTCTCCACTGAGGTCAGTTCCTCTGAAACGGTTGATTTCTGACGTTACTGACACTGTATACCGTTTTATACAGGCAGACTGCACACGTAACGACAGCCATTGATGGTTGTCTCAGTGAATGTCTGCTGAATGCCAGCACTGCCGGATGTCACGTTATAAGTACGAAACTTATAGAGTCATGAGTATTTAAAAATACGGCTTCGTAGTAACACGATACTTAATGAAGTAAAACACCACTCACAAACAGCGGTGACGTAAATTTTGATGCCCTTCACCAATAGAGTAAAAGTACGGGCAGACAATGACAACAGGGGAATTCGAGTCAAAATTCGTGCCGTCCGCGTGATAATGCTAAGACATATCACAATTTGTCAAGTATACGGACAAGTGTACGTATCATTCTCTGCGTATTGTACGTTGTTCAAGGGCGAATGACTTGCCGGTTGTTAATCAGTTCCCCTGCTCATGTATGCGGAACGATAGTACGGTACGGTGTGCCCTAGCCCCACTGAGGAATCTGCTCTCCTACAACGTGATATCGAAGCAATGCATCGGTGGCCGGTAAAACGCGTTCCGCGTTCGACAATAGCAAGTCGAAAATCGTGCGTATGCGGCACGGGATTAGCGAACTCTACTGAAATGGTGAGCAACCACTTGCTGTTGCTCTGCAAGTGGAAGACCTTGGAACTGCCTTCGGCAAAAACTCTGCTCCAGTTTCAACGTGTATATAATTCCCAGTATGTTTATGTGCGTGCTTTCCCGACCCCGTCCCGTCGAGTCCGGTTGTTTTGTACTAAGCACCCGTTGACATTATACTGGTCCATGATAATTTCGTCTTCCTATTATGGTCATCATCCGCTCCTTTTGTTCCGCATATTGTTATTGTTACTCTTATGTCCACATTACACCACCACACATTAGGGTGGTGCCTACAGACTACGGTGATCGCGTGTTGATTGCCATATTCTGCACGCACTCCGTGACGCACATTCATTCTTTAAACGGTTCACGTGAGTAAGGAGGATGAGTGGTTCTTCACCTTCAGCTCGACAAGTGGAGTTGCCAAAAAAACTCATCAAGAAACGAAGACCCGTATCGAAACAAATCAGAATGCGGCATGCTCACAAGTGCCACATTTTCTGCCTTGCAATCAAACAGTGAACCTTGGGCGCGCGATTTGGATTGGAAGATATGCAAAAGGGGCTGAAAACTATCCGCAGGGAGCGAATGCTCACTTAGGTAGACCGTTAATATGTGAGGTTGTAACATAGTCATAATGGCATGGACGGATTTTGTAGAATGCCTAAAATATGCCCATTTTGTTGTAGGAAATGATTTTGTTTTAATGTGTTAAAAATGTTTTTTGAGGACGTTAGGGAATCGCGATATTTTGATAACGAAATATGTTGACGAGATAGCTGATATATATGATTTGGTTGATAAAAGGATTTTTAGCAACGATTAAACCTATGGTTGGACGCACTGACGTCTATGCTCGACAGTCAGCCTACGTGCACCCTATAGTCACAACGCCACGACTTATAACGGCGACGGTTACCTCTCGACGAAACATGCTGCTTTTAGGCAAATTGTATTCTGCAAGCCACCGTCGATGGATTGGGAAACGGCCTAGAACAAATGTGGTTTCCGGTAATAATAACTTACTGTATGGGTAGAAGTCTTTTTGAAGACGGAAAGCATGTGAATGCATGGTAACCACATGGACCTGTAGAAACCGCAATCACACGTGCCATCACTGATGTTCACCATGTACTTTTTACCCTCATGGCTCACTCGTAGCTAACAATTGATATTACATAAGATGCAATTACCTTGAACTCGTCTAGTCGTTTACAGTGCAGTAGGGGAAGGCGCCCACTGAGATGCTTCAACACAAGTTGACTGGCGAACGTTGTTAGCCGAGACAGTATATTTTTCACGTACACGTCGACGCTAACCACCTCACGGCGATCACAACCGTAGGTGCACTGCATCTCAAACTCCGCATTAGCCACTCGCTGTGGGACCAAATTTTACTGAATGGCAGTGGCTAAGTGATCCCGTGGGTGAGTGCGCTTCTTGAGTCGCCCATTTGCATTCTCCAGACGATTGTTTGTTCGGTTCCCGAAGTGAACAACGTTCGATTGTGCGTGGATGGCCCACTTTGGCTTTATATAAAGCCAATTGCACATAAGGTAGTTCAGAAACCTCGGGTCTGTGCGTCCGAGCAATGCAACATCTCGGTTGAACCTTAACCATAAATGAACAAACGTGTTCACTCACTCTTCTAAGCTATCGCTAGTAGCCATCCGATGAAACAAATATCGGCTTCTGAATGAATTCGTCTACATGGTCATTATAAGGTTAATTACACCAACTTACGTGTTTCCTCACGGCATCTCGAACATGGAAATAACATAACATTATGTCGCACCCAAAGACGACTCGTGCTGCTCGCATTTGGGCCGCCATTTTGTCCATGACGAACGTTCTGACAGGTATGTGGCTCCCCATCAACTCACGGAATGTTTCGAACAAACGACGCAGAGAAGCGTACTTTTCACTCTGAACATAAGCGTACATTACGGGTCGCCCATGACCCATCCCGTCCGTGATCAGAAACTGATACAGCTTCAGGCTACAACAATTCACAGTTATATTTCTTAATTCATTTTGTACATTTCTGTATATACCGTTTTGTTAACCTCATCTGTACACTTGTTTGAAATCATCAACTCACTTTTGAATTGAATCGTCAACACGAATAAACGGGAGTTACCGCGCACCGTCTCTGTCTTCTCCATTTTGTGCGGATTTCGAGCTGGTAAAGCAGTTGCACGTTGAAATATTTTAGCTCCGCGTGTTGGCTAATCCGTCGACGCTTCAACCTTCATCATCTCACGCCGCGTGTGGAATTATCCGTCGGTCTTTCTCCGAACTTCACCACTGGCGCTGTCTTTCCTTCTTGTAATGGCCTCTTCAACTCAGCCGACTTCGACTTATCAGTGAGTCGTTCCTTTTTACCGATACTTCTTTTGTTTTGTTTGTACACTTACCTTTAGAGCCCATCCATTACCGTTACAACCCTTCTTGTTGTTATCATATATTTAGTCATTTAAATCATTCGATTAACTTGGTCACTACAGCTCGCACTAAAGTAGTAAATTACGTGCATGGATGACTGAATTTTTATCGCTG
>LOND01004351.1:0-10056 GCA_014220965.1 Paragonimus kellicotti
AATTTATTTGACCCTAAAGTTTCCTGGTTTTCTTGCTTCAAACAATTTCAACATATATTTTGTCTGTCACATATCCCAGTATATATCTGGAGCATAAATTCATAAGTACCTTGTGACGACTTCCCACGAAACGCTATTTTCCAAAATTTTTGCCCAGCTCTTATAATGGAAATATGGAAGTTTTTAATTTGTGTTGTGTACATTTTGAATTATGTGGAATTCACTTTGAGTCGAAAATAACGGACAATGTCCTTCTTAGAACTATTACACTAAGTACGATTTCCAAATCACTTTTCGGAAATAACGCAAACAAACTTAAAAGACTACTTGCTTAAGCAGACGTGTAAAAAGTCGTGGACATCAGGGAACTGGAATCACTTCATGTGACTGCAAAAGGAGACATCATAATAAACTCATATAATAACGCTGAACAACTAATATGAAAATATTGTATCGTTGTGAAAACATCCAGCAGCATACCAGTAGTAATAATGCAGTTCGCCTGGTGCATACAAACATACGGTTGTTTGGGAGACTTATATAAGTAAATAAACATATGATCAACGTCAGTCAGCACGATCTAAAATTTAAGTACTTCAGCAACGATACACTATCCAACAGCGTACTCGATAACAATGTCCATCAACATCAACTGTCAAGTATTTGGAGATAACACCAGACATTAAGTTAACCACGTGACCACTCCCGGAGAGACCAAACTGATCAGGTAACCAAGATCGCTGAAGACACGTAAAGAATTTTTAGTGCATGTAGAAACGTGTTTAGTTCAGTGGTCAAAATCTATAAATGACACTAGTTAATCACTGTCTGAAACCGACTGCTCACGGTAATCTTTAACAAAATCATAAAGTGCGCTTTACTACTCTGAAAACATTATATGTATAGCATTGTGACGTAGGGTAGTGTGCATAGAGCATGCACGTGGAAATGTGAATTTCTTAAATAGATGGCTGTGCTTTAGCTTCTTCACATAGAAGGGTGGAAATTATACACTTTCAGGCTGAGTGTATCGTACGCATGGAAAGCTTTAGAAAAGCAGTATTTAGAGAGGAAAAAAGAAGAAAAGGTAGGGTTATTATAGCGAATAAATTACTCTCCAGTAGCAAGTAAGATTGGTACATGATTTTGGGTATTATCTTTAGGCCCGTAAGATACAGTACCTGCGTCATCAGCCTTGTTTGATGTATACCCGGTCAATTATCCATGCAGAACCATAGAGGATAGCGTTTATATGTACAAGACAATGAATACAATTCACCCTCGAATACTACTGGAATTGTTATGTCGATCAACACTCTACTGGATGATTAGTGTGCTTCGTTCAACCTAGTGCGTATAGGCGGCTTAGTTGAGGCAGTGAAATGTCGGATTCTTGGTGCAGATGGGGACGTTGGATTTCTTGCGCACGACCTAACTCGTGCGCTTAAAAGTACGCTGTTTAATTTTTAGAATTACACTATCCACCTCAACTGCGCAAAGTGATCAAGGACCATTGATAAATGCAATGGTGATTTCTGCGTAACACTGATTTGTTTAGACCCGTGCATCCCTTTCATTTGGTTACCCTATCAAGACCTATCATTACGGACATTTCATAAAAATGTACACATGAGGAATTAGATTATTTTAAAAACTCCGTGAAAGCATTTTGCCGGTATGAAGGGTTCCAAATAAAATATTTGTTCAAAGGTTTTGCGAAACCGTACTCAAATCACCTAGATCTTTACGATTAACTATGGGCATTACAAGGATTGCGTTTCATCGTTTTTGAACGTTAGATTTAATAAAATTCTGTTTCTTTTAGTGGCATCGAAGTTGCCAATATCTTATACTTCTTAGCGCTATTGAAATGAATGGTGCACATTAATCGCTTAGGTAAACTGGGCAGCAATCGTTTCGTAAATCACTTATGGATTATGTACCATTAAACTGTGGCGGTGAACAATGTTTTGTTACCGATTGGGTAGGTAAAATTTCGTCATGCTTATGCCTCCAACTGATTGCACTTTTTCTGCCAACCGATCGATTTCATTCATGGTTGACGACATTATCCCGCAAATGTGTAAATGCCTGGTTTAATGTGAGTAAGTGATTTGAATTCGGTGTTAAACATTTCAAAGCTAAGGGTTCATTTCCACAAACACCTTGTGTTGGTAGCTGACAACTCTGGTGTGGTCCTCTCTGATTTCAACGCGTTATTTATGGAGAATGCGCACTAAAGCTAAGGTGCTTTATCAGGAAGCTTTATCATCCAGGAATTGGAGCTCAGCTTTCAGAAAAACACGTCCTCTCGAGCTGTCTGATTAACTTGAATAATTGCTTCGAGTGTATTCCACTGAGGACAACACGTGAGGTTGTCAGTGTCTAGTGGCTTGCGGGGAACGACCCTGTTTTGCTACTCTCTGTTCTTCGTCATTGTCATCGATACTTCTGAGCTTTGAGGCACAAAACTATCTTCTAGTGGTTATGTCACATCATAACTAAAAGTTGGGAAATGATTGTATGTCCAACCTCGAGAACCCTGAAACAGTTTATTTATATTTCGTAAATTACGAATACATAAGGATGTGTAACTAGTTTTATACATTAAAACAAAGGTTCCATAGGGCGGAAGTTGCGGCTTGAGGAACAAAATGGACGAACGCAAAGACAAGAAATAAAAATATATGAGAATATCGACTACCAGGGTAGCTGCAGCGTTAACACAAATTGCTTCTGAACATACACGCGGGATGTTAACGCCGAACGGCCAAAGACTCAGCAAAATGGAGGATGCATTTCCGAATGCCCCGCTTCATGAAGCAGTTGATAAACACTGTTCTTTGTCAGAGATGATCACATTATTTTTTGCCACAGAACGTAGAGTTAAACTTATTGACAAGTAGATTTGGTTGCAAGTGAAAGTCAACTAGGTCCATTCCCAGCTGAGTTCTTGATGGTTATGGTACTATCTACATTGTGTGAAATTTTGTAAAAACCGGCATTGTACAAACGTTACATAAGCGACATCCTAGCTATTTTTGAGGATTCAAGTGATTCAGATATGTTATTGTTGGAGTTGAATGGAGCTCATACAAATATTAAACTTACCACAGAAAACAAATTAAACAAGTACCTTCATATCCTCGTCATTTTATCTATCCAAAGATGACAGGATTGGAAGATCCATCTAACGAAAGCCCATTTGGTCACGATAACACTTGCACTTCGATAGCTTCGGATTTCCACGTGGAATTTGTCAACCAAAATCCTGTACTTCGACAACTCTTCGAAATAAACTCAGTTACGTTCCGGGAAATTATCATCGACTTTGGAACATCAAACGGGACGAGTAAAATTTAACAGGATCACAGGCCTATTTAATTCACCATGCACGGACCTATTAGATCCTCAGATTGATACGACTCAGCTGACGAGTGATCCATGGAATCAGCCGTCAGTAGCATTCAGTGAACTGCCGACGGGACTAGGGGCCGTCGATCTAAGTCCGCACACGTCTGTCGTACAAAGAGAAATTCTAGGAATCCTATATCCTGGACAACAGTATACACTCCATCTCTCCCTATCAATTGCTGGAGCAGTAATAGCTACCTTCCCTCCCACTGTGTAACCAATAATGCCGTTTTCAGGTACTGTCTTAGAAACTATACCGACTACAATTCTGGACATCAGCGACTGATCGACTGGTCGTGGGTTAGATCCGTTAGATAGCTAACCTGAAAACTGTACGCTGACTAAAGGTCGATAGACCAGCTCCAGGGACGTACTGAGACAGGCCCACCTCAACCATTGTTAGCGCCATTAAAAACATTCGGGAATAATGACCAACTTCTCCTTATCAACAGAATCCGCGGAAATTAATTGCCTGCTACGTGGAGGTCGTTAGGATAACGGCGCCATAACAATGAAGAGCAAAAATAGCCGCCACCTACGTCGGGTCCAATTTTGACACATCCAGAACCTCCACATGCAGAGAGGGATGAGCGCAGCAGCGACGATACATAACGGCCGATGGAGAAGTGCACTTGATGATAATAAACAAACAGTTTCGAATATTCACCGACTACTTGAAATACGGTGCTCGGTGACTCAAATCCCATGACAGTCGCCCTCTACGGAGTGTGACTCCATGTGGTTGTAACCTGGTCGCCCAAAGCTTCGAGGCTGAAGTCACCCATCCAATCCCTTCTCTAGGAGGATCTGCTCCCGAGACCAGACCAACTCATGCACACCGACGTAGCTCATTTCCAAACGTATTCACTGGCAACGTAGTTTACTTTAAAACCGAATGCTGAAAAACTTCCTTCACAACCAAACACTGCTCGCATAACAATTGTACTCAAGATCTCCGCCACGTAAACACCGCCAGACTTTTGTCCGATTTTTATTTGTTCGGTGGTCACAAGGTGCCTTCATAAGGTTTTATTTGACCGTTTATCAAGATTACCGTTTGCTCTCGTCTGTTGTTGATACTGGCCTTGGTATTACCCTCATCCTTTTTTGCTTTGACTTCTCTCCACACAAACCTGCATTTTAATTTCACTGTCTGGTATATACGGACGTTATAATCCTAACAGCCTATCCGACAGACAGTCAAACCGGAGCATCTGGAAGATAGTTTACCCGAAATCGGTTTGACCGTGAATCACTCGAAGGCCACATTCATAACTACAAAAAAGCAAACGAGAAAATATATTCCACTGCTCTTGACGGCCGACATTCAGAAATTAATGGAATTATCATAATGTCTGCTTCTCCTGCTGAAAACAATGCCAAATTCTTCGCATATTTATCAACTGAACCAAGAAGGAATCTTAGGCCAACAGATCTGTAGCCTGCAGATCTTTCAACAATCTCTTATACAGCGAGGTGGTGGCATCGCTTTCAAAACCTTAGCAACGAATAGAAATATGGCGGGATGTATCCACTACCAGGGTTGGCCCATCAACCATGCCTCAGCGTCTCCCATAAAAGACATTGAGGATAAATAATAAGGAACGATTACAACTGACCAAAGACATGTCCAACGCTCTTTTTATTGATATATCAATTCGGGCGGCCTCGGAACATCTCATCTTCAATCTCGTTCGTCTCTGAATGGAAAATCTTGCATCGAAATGTATTTTTAGTCAAGAAATGCGGTACTATACTGGGTTCCACGTGATCAGTCATCTCATCCGTTGCATCGCCTTGCTCTCACACTAATGTCAGCAACCGGAACAACCATTAAGTCTAAAGAGGAAGCAAACTTGATACGTCATCAGGTCCCGTACAATACACGTGATGGTGCCTGTTTGCGACATTTCCCCAACGGCGGCCACGTTACACAACTCGTTACAAAACCGAACCAGAGTCACCCCCAGTCTCTACGTCATAGCGATGCTATTAAGGGTTTGTTAAAGACAAGTGGTTGTGAGGAAGTGCATACAGTGTTTTAGAATGGACTTATCTGTTTCTCAGTCAGAATATCTGCGATCACCCGGTGGATGTATAGGACCATCAATACTTCTACCTTGGCCACATTGCTTAGCCTGTCATCCTAGTGACCTGATGAAAACGAGTAGAAATGTCTCACGGATCAAATATCGTTTTATTCTGACTGACAGGACAGATAATTAATCTCATCAGCTTCATGCTTGATCATTGTTTTTAAAAATATGAGTAAGTTCGTCGCATAGTTGAGTACACGTGCCCAAGAGTTCTATTGGGTTCCAACTTTAGACATCGATGCTATTAAATTAAGTCCAAGATTTCGGTCACTTCGTGTACAGCACCAGAATTCCAATTAGCCAACAGATCACCAGATCAGTATACCAGTTAAGCCAACCAGGGCATAGACAAAAATTCGGTAGGCGAGTGTTGTTCACATAACGGTAACCAAAAACACTACAGATGAGACTACATAAACTCTGGCCCTGTAACTGGGCTAAAATAACATATGAGACAGCGTGTAACCCAGGTAGCTGGAAACACAACTAGGAAACGCCAGGCGCTTGCATAGAGGCCGATGGACGGCACCCAGTGTCATCAATAGCAAAACACATAATCCAAACAGGACACAGAGTCAAGGTTTGTAACGCATTCTCTGTGATTTTTCGAAGCCACCGGAAACGCTGTTGAGGCTTTGGTTGTGTGTTCAAAAACAATTAATGTTGACGTTGTGGCTGCCTTGGTAGTCGCCACCCTCATATTTTTAATTTTCATTTGATTACTCTCACTGACATTAATTGTGGACAAATTTTACTATTGGGCAGTGCCTACTTGTTTTATTTCTACTGGAGATTTGAAATTTTGCTGATTGGTACATCCACACCATCATATGTGACAAACTATTATAATTTCTCAAAAGATATAGTCGGTATTTATGTCTGGTAAATCTTAGTCAGAGAAATGCGAGTTTTTCCCAAAAAGAGGTGTTCGACAAAGAAAACCTCTGTCCTCCCTGTTGTTTGTTCATGTGTTGGATGCACCTCTCACACCTTCCTTCGATTTCCCCTAGCCTAAATACACCCGACGACCAATTGCACTATCTAGCACATGAGGACAATAGCATACTGACAACTCTGTCGACAGAAACATTGGCAATCGGACTCGAACAGCTGCGGGATAGTTGACCTGAACTCGATCCAACTGTGATCCACTCAAAAAACCATTGAATCTACAAAAAGCTGAGAGAAGAAGATGTTTCACTGTTCCTGACGACCAACCGTTAAAAGCAAATGGAACCATCATTGAATCCGCTTCCCCCACAACAAAACGCAAGATTCTGGGCATACCGTTCAACTAGAGGCGAATCTTACCGACAACCACAGTTGACAATCATTTAGAAAATGTTACATGAGGTGGCGATAGCACCTCCAAAACTCCAGCAAATAATGGAAGTCATTGTGAACGCCTCCTCTACCAAGATCAACCCATCAACTATCTCTTCGCATCCGTTCACAAAAAGACGCTTAATTCCTTAAATCGAGCAGTGAGGGTGAATAGCAAGAAATGGCAGTGGTTGGGCAGTGACACGTCCAACGCTTTTTCTACACGGATATCAGTTCCGGCGGCCTTGGAATACCCCATCTCCACTCGCTTATAGGATAACGAATAGAAGGTCTCATCAAAATAGACTCATCACGAGATGTGATTCTACAATCGACTGTACGCGATCACTCATCTCAACCGTTTCATTGCCTTGACCTCACACTAATGTCAGCAACTGGAACAATTAATACATCCAAAGAAGAAGTAAATTTGGCATGTACAATACTCATGTTGGTGACTGTTCGCATCACTCATCAACGGCGGTCACGTTACATAATTCGTTACGGAATCGAGCCAGAGTCACTCTTCGCCTTTATGCTATAGCGATGCAACTAAGGGTTGGCTTGTTGCCCACGAAAATCCATTGCTGAGTGACCGTCTTAAATCACCGAATAAATTAAAATTCTGGCGTGGTAACAATTATGAATTTGTCAAGCACTCTTCAGTCATGCCCTGTTACTCATTCTGATCGATGCAGACGACAAGACATTGTAACTGTCTTATTAATTTATAAGTTTAGAACCAATAAATATTCAGTGATCTCAGAATCCATTACCCCCACGACCAATTCGTTTCTCAAACTTGAAGTCTCTATACCCAAATATGATGCAACCTTCGTTGCCGATGTGGACATTTGTTATCCACACAGAATGGAAACCACAGTCAACTTGAACAAGGATAAATACGGTTCCCGTGAAATTGGTTAATACACTTCTGCTTTCCTTCAATCCTGGAACCACCAGTTATCCAAAATATTGCAATATCCCATTGTATTTACTAACAAATACTTCACAAGCCCAGTATCATACAAATTCCTCTAGAAAATGGGTCTCCGTAAATTTTTTATGTCGGAAATTTGTATGACACCTATTCAAGTCTTCTGTAAAACGTTTCATTCATAATACGGGAGGTATCCTAGTATAATTACGACAAAAAAAGATAGATTTCGGCAAACGTTTATTTCTGACACGCTGCCCAAATACGTACTGTGCAAGCATGAGTCGCAAAATTTAATCCTGCTTCTACTTTACGCAGTGGTATTAGACCCAATCTTAGCGAATCGTGTAGATCCCAAATACGGAAGATGTTATGCCTGTCGTTATAGATAAGTCGTTAATGTTATTCCGAAGAATATCGCATGTTTTGCGTCTTTCTACTGTCATTCATGTTCATCGGGGGAACTATTTATTTAAGATTTATATATATAAATATATATATCATGGAAAATGTCTGCATATCAGGTGGCATATTTAACTTGGTAAATAATTTACTGTGACGTTTCAGGTCAACACTAGAATCCTGTATGAAACAAATTAACAAGTGTCGGAATGAGATTGTTCTGCTAGTCACCTTGTTAGCCTGTCGGTCTCTTTCTTCCAGTTTTTCGTTTCAGTGTCAACAATTGCCGATCTACTAGGTTCTCTGCAACCGTGTGCCGAGTAAATGAGTCTCGAAAATAGGGGCTTCCAATATAGGTCGTTCATTTTTAATTTTTAACCGTGCGACTACTGTACAATTATCCGTGTTGACCTCGTGACCTGTGTCTGCCCGGGGTGTCATAATATGTGACCTGGATTCGGCTGATCGCATCGCCAAATCGTCCACGCAAGCGTGCGCACAGCTGCTTTTCTGTCTATCTCAAATAGTTTTGGTGACATCCCGGATACGGAATCGCGTGGAATACACGAGATTATCCATATAGATCTGCGCTACACTGTGTTATGGCTGAACGGTGTGTAGAGTTCGGTTTGTGTGATACCTTGGATGCCCAGTGGTTGAAGTGTTCTCTGTGGTGCTGCAGATTTGCCGTGAATATCTGGCAGTCATTCGCACTGTGCTCCTACACGCCACGTTCAAGTGAACTGTCTGGTAATCACCTTTACAAAACCATTGAACTATTCACTAGAAGCGAACAATTTGAAAACATGTTCTCGCTCTTGTCTTCAAAGTTTGGATAGGCCACAACAAGTTTCTTCACAGAGAAACTACATTAAATTCAGCTTTCAAGATAGTGAGCTGGATGGTCACTCTCAGATTTAAGAACGGCAATAGCTGCCGTCGATTTACAGTGGACATTAGTTTCTTTTTTGTCGTCAAGTTTTCAAATAATCTACGCATCAAGCGAACATCAAGCAAAAGTCTTCTCTTCTTCGCGTGGGATTCAAGCAGTCGTGGAACTAGCCAGGCTAATTTTGAGTTGTATCAAGAAAATGTGCCATCCACCTAGTGAAACCACATTTTGGGTTTAACGTCTGAAGGGCTTCGGTTTTACAGTGCTTCATTACAGTACCTGAGGGACAATCCTGATATAGATGTGAGCTTGCTCTTACGTTCCACTTCTGTAGGTAGACTCGGTCGTCAACTTTAACCAAATCCGCAGTCAGAACCCCTTTGACTGAATCAGCTCTTCTGGAGAAGAACTTAAAGTATTGTGGAGGCTGTCGTCTCGCTTATCAGGAGTTTCAAGCATTTTTTGAGTTTCTTCGGTGTGAAATTGAATACTAATGTCACGCCGAAGAAAACCAGTTCATTTACTTATCGCAGCTCTTTGTCCTTAATATATTTTAGGGAATCATCCAGATTGTTAACAACATGATTTCCATGACGTAACCGTGGTCTGTGGAAACGAAGAAAACTAGCTAGTTTTTATTTTAGGTTCGTTCTAGATACAACGATTGGTTTCAAGTGTTTTGATCCCTGTGGAATTTCGTTACTTCATATGGTCCTTGTAATAGTCTATCGAAAGTCTCAAGGTACTTGGCTTGTTGTTTTGTTAGTGGTGTCTAGTTCCTAAGGGCTGTCACGGTTTTGGTGATTCGAGTAATCATACCTTTTGTAGGTTCTCCTCTGATGAGTTCGTATGTTCCGGAGTCCCTTGGCATATCGTTCACTTTGTTTTTTTTGTGATACGGCTATGTCGCCGCATTTGTTTGCGAGGAGAACAATGATCTGTCTGATGGTTTTTTTTATGTCTTCAGCGCGTTAACTTCATTAGCTGTTGTA
>LOND01004353.1:6778-20213 GCA_014220965.1 Paragonimus kellicotti
TGCACCAAGCAATCGAAAGGTGTGCTTGAATAGCAGACGCTAAATACAACACTGAACTTGAACAAGAGCCGTCAAGTTCGGTCTACTGTGAACTGTAATCATTGTCAACCGTTTGAAATGCTGATTTTTGATTACCGAGCCCAATGCCGTTCACCAATGACAGGTATCTCGACGATTGACCCGAGTGAGTGTAGATGATATCAGCATGTTTCTTTTGCCTTTGAGTGTTCTGAATAAGTCGCATGATCTCCGTTTGTATGTTGTTCGATGTGATACAAATCATGTGTTGGTCCCGAACAACCGGCTGGTTATGCCGAACGGCATACCTAGTTTGGCTACTAGTTAACTAAGTTCCTAGGAGTTACGAGTTAACATGCAAGCCATACACCACATGCAGGTGGCCTTCAATATGATGTGACTCGGCTAGTCGCTGAACAAAATGTTTTCGACTTGTGATCCGGTCTGACAGATTGTTCAGTATTGCGCGGATGTTTTCACCACACAGAACCGCAACTGACAAACATCAAATGGAAATGGTTCATCCTCGAAAGAACTGTCAGGTTCACCGACCCCATTCACAGGACAAACATACCAGATCAGAACCATACAGAGCGTACATGGAATGCATTTGATCGGTAATCGCATAACGAGGATATAAGCCACGGTCAATGTCATTATCTTTAGTGACAAAGCAAGCGTGAGGATGCTGAAGCAGCTGCGCGAGGATGCGAAAGTGGAGATCGGAAAACAGAATGGTGGCTTTGACGTCGGAACTAGTTAGACGTAATTGGTCTAACATTTTGGGCACCTGATAATTCGCCTTGGAAATGGAAATGGTTCCGGCAAGAATTTGGTGACAGTGAAGACGGTCATCGCTAATTAGCAAGGCATACTGAATCCATATGGCGCCTTAGACTCGCTGGTGACCTGCAAATCCAGATAACCCGTTGTTCGCTTGAAGCGTTGCCTCCTGTTCAGAATGAGTTCAAGGGTGCGTAAGCAGCAGTCGACCTAGAGACATAACATCCATTCGCTGTTGATGACGTAGATTCACTAACGGCACTTAACCCATGTACAGCGGTTCCCAACTCAGCAAACATTACTTCCTCCCGAATGAATCAAAAATCCAGCAGCTACGACTTTTGACCAGTGTGCTTACCGAATATAACCAGGAACGAGCTACTTGAATTTCAGCGGCCCGATTGTACCGAGCACCTGTGCAGACAGAATTTTGGAGGACTGCGCCTGAGAGAGATGAAGAAATAATTAGCAATAAGCTGGAGTCAACCATTAGAGTGTGAGAACAGTCTGAGATGGTGAATGACATCCAACTCAGATAATGAGATTCCAAGTTTCGTTTCATTGAATTATGGGTAGCGAGAGAGCATCGCTGTAAACCAATTATCACATGCATTTCAGTAAACCGTACGCTAAACTCTTCACGAGTTTGCAGGGAGTGTGAAGATGTTATAATGGATGGTACCAAAGAAATTGTTCACGCCACTCGCCACACCTATCTTAAGTTCCGTCTGTACATTGTCAATCCATATATTCGGTGACAGGCTTGCAATCTAGGCGTAAACAATCGAGATACGATTCGGTCCTAGCACCAGTCTGGAACTGCGCTGAACAACAGAACTCAGGCAGTTCGGGCAAATTTTCAAATACAGATAGCGCACTGTTGAACATGCACTTGAATAAGTCAGCGGCGATCGAATGAGCATTATCTTTGGAATTTGAATGAAGCTGTTTACTGGAAACACAACTGGAACTGTAGCTGATCCTACAAAAACGGTGAGATTTAGAATTCACAACTTTTCAATAGACGCCATAAACCGATCAACACCGGTGCGACAAATTACACGTAATTCCTGGTCGTGTTTCAAACGATCAGTGAAATGTGAGTGAAACGATGGCTGATGAGCTCTAACGACCACAGTTATCTGATGAAATCACGGTCTGGTTTTGGACCCATAATGTGGCTACTACGATCCACTTGAATCGTGCCTAATCCCAGTACAGTTGGCATGACCCTCCATTGGTTCTTGCCATGTTCCTGATCACCGTTAAAATCGTCAAAGTCACCCCAACGGAGAATTGCTCGAAATAATCAGTGTTCCCTGGTTTTTGATATCGACTTCAGGATCAGAAGATTTAAGCATTTTGTGTACATTTAGAAAAAAAATTACGTTGCTTCAGGTCCTGGTTATACATTTTGCACTAGACAAAACGTATCACGGTTCACATACTTCCGTTTTTTGTCAAATAGTTTGATAGGATTCGCTGTGTACAAACATCCCTGGAGAGCTCAGGATCGTGTTCGCTGTGAGGATTTACGTGAATGCTATTGCATTCTGTAAGATGACGCATATTTCAGGGTCTATCAGACTTCTGAAAAGTGTAACAGCTAATTTTCAAAACTTCAGTCAGAGAGCATCTGTTCTGATGCCGTGATGAACGTAACACACTTCACTTCTCAAGGGTGAATGGCTGCACCACTGATTGCAGCAGTCGAATTTCAACTTAGACCACAGGGGCAAGCTGGGGCGTATCTGGGATATATTGCGCAATAAGAACTAACATCTCGCGTTACTACTTCTCAGTATGAGCTGGAACTAAACGGCTTCACAAGCCGTTTGATGATGCTGCAGTTCATCCATAAACGTAATTGGAGGAAAAATTGATTGCGCTTTAGCTCCTCCATAAAGTTGTAACCACAGCATTTGATATACCCCAATTTCATCGGTCTACTTCTATCCGTAACCCGCTCTATGGAAATGATTGAGCATTTATTTGCAAACTATTGAAATGCTCAAGCTGTGAACTGCCATGAGTCTTGTCATTTCAATCGGCGGTTTTCACCTAATTGCTCTGGTGTGGGTAGCACGCTGAGTAGTGGGGAAACGCCACATGTTGCGTTTGATAGCTGAGACACAGGTGATACAGTTGCATGTAGTCAGTCATCTGTATTGCATACACATTTCGGGTCTCACTAAGATGCCTCGATAGTCACATTTCCGCATTTTGCTTTATAACTGGCACCTTGTATTGTCCGTTTGAACAGTGAAATTGTTCATGTAGCTATATAACGGATTCGTTGCTCACGTGTTGATTGGACCGATTAAGTCATCGAACATTTGTTTTGTATAAGTGATACAGCGTTAATCTCGCTACCAGGCGATAACTGTTCGTTATGCGGAAGGTTTCTTCTCCAGAAGAAGCAGGTAGCGTATCAACACTCTGTGTCGAATTGTGGAAAAAAACTAATGAAATAACGATGTTGCCCTGGTATGTGGAATTGGGGCGGAATGGATTTCACAACCACGAGGAAAACTGAGAGGTTCAACCGTTCGAAATATGTTGATCATACCAGCAAAACAATAATTCCAGCAATTCCATCGACTTCAACGGATTCAACCTGAGGGAATCGTGATGCTGTCTGGCAGAAAAGATTTTGAATCTAAAACCCTGAACAGCAGTGTTGGTTAATCAGTCTAGGCCGGATAAATACCGAAATCAAAAACCATTCTCAGACTACATTCCAAAACATATGTTTACTGTTATCTTCACTCCGCTGTCATTCGAACTCATCGGAGCTTCCGCCCGCTTCAGTTGAAAGACTTTGCTGGCATGTCTTGAGCAAAACTAACCGTGCTGCCTCCATGAGGTCGTGTCACCTGATGTAATCTGGAATCGAAAATAACGATCATTCTCAATGAATTTTATCCTATCAACCTTAATTTGCTGCGTAACTAGGATGTCGTAATTTCACCACTCATGATTTGCAGCTCTCCATATTAATGCATGTTTCTTAATGCAAGGTTGAAACCTGCTCAGTAGAACGCGAGAAGAAGGAGCAATTTCCCTTGTTTCAGAGGGGCAATAATAGTTCGATATGACAGACGGAAAGGGATTTTGAATGAAAGTGGGGTAGCTAACGAGAAGCAAGCTGTAGTTCACATGGTGATTAATTTTCAACTGTGCGAAGTTTAGTCAAATCATTTTCATCAAAGAAGTCAGATAACGAACCAGATAGACTTCGTAAACCTAATAAAAAGCGTGAAATCAACTGTCTGAACCACTTCGAATAATCATGACGACAAACCGACAGAACATCATACGACCAACAGGTAAAAGGACGACTTACAATCAATGATGATGTTCGCTTCGGAATATAATTTGCTATGAGTTTCCTTGTTTCCATGTAATCGCGATTCATACCGGATCCCTAAAAAATCTGATCTAAACAAAAGAAATTATCGAATTGATACTGGACCTCATATTTGGGTATGGAAGTCGACAACCAGCGGACTATGAAAACGACTGAATGAGGACCAATATAGTTAACACGCTGAAAGAAACAATATTCAAGAGCATCTGTAGGATTTCATTATGGTTATTCACGTTGTTGCACATGACCGCTTTTGAACACTGTATTCATCAACCGGTTATACAACCATGCACGTTTTTTGGTATACGGTATATTTACGCGCGATTTTTTCTTAACAGCTAGAGTGTGAGTCACCTTAACATAATACTGTTTATCTCAAAGTAGTGAAAGTTTAATTGAATAAATCTTCAGTGCAAGCTTGGTTTAATGCGAACGTTTTCATGAGTTCAACATCAGGTTGATGGGTCTTCCCATTCTGTAGCTGCAGTCATTATTTTCCGTAGTGATTCGTGAATACTACACCAAGTATTACTGACGAATACTTAGACAGAGACCTATCCACAATATGGTAGAAAATGACTATCTCCGCGGGAGCGGCTACCAACCGGAAATTGTGGAATTGTATACGTAACGTTATCATTTGCAACGTGTTCTTATGACATGAACACACCAAGTTCAAGTTCGAAGTAAGAGGTGCTGCTGAGATACATCAGAGATTCCGCTAGAAATATTAGTCCCATAAAAGAAAACGCTCTGATCGAAATTAACCTAAACGATGTGATTCATATACTAACCGGAGCAAGATTTGTAGTGAACAGTTCGAACGTAAGCAAAGATCGGCTCGCTTTTGAGACTTATTCAGGTGCATGAGATAGCTCTCTCTTCAAACTATGCAGATCAGTATTCGAAGCGAAAATCAAATGCCACGAGTCAAACCACTAACCTCATGAACGAACGTTTCATGACCTAGTACTTGATGGTATATATTGCAAATCACATAGAGGATTCGTTCAGGTCTTTATCGGATGTTGACCTAAGAAAAGATCCAAACAACTAGTTACCATTTCCACAAATGCAACACAGGTGTTTTTGGTCGCGTGGTTGATTTTTTTTCCAGAGTGCTTCTTTTCAGGGGGTCTCATTTCATCTTGCATAAACCATGATGAATGAAAGTGGGAGAATAATATGGCAGTGTCGCTTTTCAGAAAATATCGGAATATACATGAAATCAAACTTACTGCACAACTTGACTAAAAGTGTTTCCGAATTATGAAGTGCTGTCAGCTATCCGTATGAAAGCATGATATCGCAAAACTTGTAATTGCACTCTTTAGTATCGCTTGCGTTGTAACAGCCCCCGTCTTTCGCGATTTTACAGCTGTCGTGTTACTCGACAGCCGGTGACATGAGTATGTGGATGAATGCAAGGATAAGACAAGGAGACGTTCGTAGAACTGAGGTACACACACTCATTCATCAGGAAATAATGCGCACTATTTTCGAAGTCAACATGCACCCTATTGGAGAGCAAAAGCCGTCAATTGGTCACAGCGCTTGCGTTCCACAACCGTCGTCATATGACCTTCGAAATGTCGAGCACTTTTCTGAGTTCAAAAAGATAAACGTCATACAACAGGCCAATACTAAGCATAGTAGGCACCGCCTTCTTTCCAGTTGATTGAGCATAACAATGTTCCGACCCTCCCGAAGTGCAGGTCAGCTGAGCGTGCTTCAGTTTAGATCCATTTGTCGGCTGTTAATCATAGTTTATTTCGCTGGGACAAAGTGTAAAAATGGCTAGTGAATGATTTTGGACATCGTCTTGATTCTGCAAGCGGTCAATGAGTGAACAAACTGGGCTGATCCAACATGACTGCGTACTGTTCAATATTGGAGCTTGGTATGTCCACCTAATTACCCAATAATTGCTTCTGTGAGACTTTTGCGAGTACGCTTCTGGCCCGAGTAATTTAAGAAATCCATTATGTTGCCTCGTCAACACGCTTTTCAACCAGTCATAAGTCGAAGATGTCGGTTTCATAGTCGGTTAGAATTGAAAATTGAAACCGTTGAAATCGCCAGGAAATTGCATCTATCTTCGCAGCTACTGACCGAAAACCGACACGGCGAACGCTTCAGTGAACCATAACGTATGAGCGGGTTTCTCTCCCGTTTATTTGTAGCGTTGAAAAAAAAACGTTATACGTTCTTGTTTTTTGGCATAATATGAGAAATCCCAGTTTCGTTATCAAAAAATCAGTGATATGTAACTCCCAAGAACAACATCGATTAAAACTTTCGCTTACATAGTCAGTGTACAAACATTTCATTCTGGACTCAGTTAATC
Source organism: Paragonimus kellicotti (assembly GCA_014220965.1). Classification (NCBI taxonomy): domain Eukaryota; kingdom Metazoa; phylum Platyhelminthes; class Trematoda; order Plagiorchiida; family Troglotrematidae; genus Paragonimus; species Paragonimus kellicotti. The sequence goes on from LOND01004353.1 coordinate 13,297, forward strand.
TGTGTGCATTTCACCTATTAACAAAAATCGATAGATGACATGATTTACTCCGGTCTTTTGTTAAGCAACATTCATTTATCTGTAAAACAGACCCATCAAATTTGTGAACTATTCGGCTGGAAGCATCGCGGACTATTGTGACACAAGTAACACATGGATCCAGCTTACCGAAATATTGTTCATGCACTACACAAGTTTTGTGTGCACTGAGTTAATTGCCTTTACCACACCACCACTTCAAAACGTGGCCGTGCAACTACGAAATTTATAAGGGCCTTTCTGTTACCCTGAATTCACTGTGTGATGTTTCCAAAACCTTATGTTAAAAGCAATTACATTCTGCCGTAATTGAGAATTAAAAAAATTGAATAACTCGTAGACCATCGAATGCATATTCCTGGCTCATGTACAATTGCCCACGCATTTACAAAGGGCGAACCGACCATCAATTCGAAACAACTGTGCCATTCGCTTACCAGTAACATCTTTAATATATACAGACGGTTGTTCTACGGAAATAACCGGTTTGTTTGAATCACATACACACGTGAGCACACGTACTGAAAAATGTTTGCATCCTGGAGAAATTCAGAAACTGTTCGCTTGGATACAGTGACCATCTTCATGTAGAGACAGGCGTCCACCTTTCTGTTATTCAATCTCCGAGTTTTCAAAATTTACTGAATGGTTTTCCGTGATATCTTGGTCAATGTTTTCACAATTGAGACAGACGCTCATGAATATTTGTTTTCTGCGATAATTACAACATATTCAATCGAAATGGCATACTATCTGTTTACTTTTTATTGACTTTTCAGTAATTTACTTCCACGGAAATGACTACACCGCCAGATGGGGAATAGAAAACCCCTATCCCGCTGGTTCTCGCGCACCTGAGTCGTCATCTCACTCAGTGCGGCAGTCGGTAGACGGACGACCAGCCAGTCAAGCAACCCATGTGGCCTAATGCAACTTGGGGTCAACTTGTGTCAGCATGTGCAAAGCAAACTGCTGAACATTGCATGACAAGCATCATGTTGGGATAAAACCTATAACCATAGTGATGATACGTTCATCCACGCTAGCTTTGCGCACAAATTTGGGGAAATGTTCGACACGCGGAGTGGGTAGTTCCATCGTTTATCTTCAATTGGTGGTGAAAAAGTTGTTTGAACGTTGATCTATGTAGATTGGCGATTCTGATTTTAACAATAAGGGAGTTTTGAATAGTGCTGGTCAGGTTGCACACGATCGTTTTTGTTCCCTGAATTCTGAATTACCTGTGATCACGCAATCTGTTATATACTCTTGAATGTTAATATAAGGAGAACCTCCACTACTGCTGAACGTCACTTCAGTTAAAAGGTGAAGGAAATTGTGCGCTACAACAAAAGGAGTTATTGCGTGCATTTACGGGCTTTAACAGTTATGGAATGGTCCTTGCTGCCTATTTCATACCACAGCGTCTGCAACTTATGGTCTTATACCAGGTTCAATCATTATATCCGCCCTAAAGTTTAGAGTATTGATTCCACACAGCAGCAGTTCCTCAATCGTTTGATGGCAATGCTCAGTTCGCTAAATCAGTCGCTACCTTCGAATTTACTGAGCTGAAAGTTACATTTTCAGCACTGCACAGACGTGTTGCATGTTGAAAAAATATTCTTCGATATACATGAAAGTCGACAACTCACAATTCATTGTTCGTCGGATGGCACTTGCAATTTTCGGAAAGCTGATCATCGAAACCCCCACACATTATTTTGCAAACCGTGAATTCAATAAGACATTAAATTCAAATTAACATTGTCCGCACTCCAACTTATGATGCTGATGTGATCAGTTCATGCAGTTCCGGTTTCATTCAACTTACGATCAACATAACTTCGATAGATCATAGGGATGATTCTTCTTGATGAATGGATAGAAAGTAAACGAGTAGCGATGGTTCCCGTTAGTGCCATTATGCGACATTTCAACTTTAGGTGAACTGTGGATTTTTGCGATGGCACGGACTCTGTCAAACGTGTTTTTATTGATCACTCATCTCTGTTTCATGCACCGCGGCGACTTTGTCGAGAATGTTTCCAATGTCATCTTTTTACAAATTTGGTTGTGTCTCTCAGCAACGAGTTCACTTCATTCAAGTGATGTTCCCTATTTCTAACCACACTTTCTGTTCTCGATAATCAGAATGTTCTCGAGATCTAGAGAAATTCGCGAACGAATAACCCGACCTTTGATCAGAAAAATACTATGGAAAAGTGTAAACCCTGATACTAGAGTGTGAAAGTTAATTGGTGGATCGTACTAAGGATTTGCCCACGAGTTCGATACGTTTATACGACTTCCGAAAAATTTTCCACCAACGGACTGTTTAATTTGCGTTACTGTGATTCAGTAATAATGTATTTTATTTCTGCGGAGAACACTGAGAATTTACGAATCTTTCCAAAGGATTATCACCTTCATGAAGACTGAGGAAAACCAATGTCATTTCAAGGAAATAGACGCTGCGGATCATATAAGTTAATCTACTTGCGAAGGGAAAATGTGGTCGGTTAGTTCCACTACGAACACATCAGTTACAGGACAGTTTAACATAAAAGGTATCGTTACAGGTTAAATGGGTTCCACTGACGACTTGATCACGTGTTACATTGAGTAAACTCAGAAATTCTGCAACCCAATACTCAATTGCGGATAGATAGCATTTCAGGGCTGTTAAGTCAGAAGGTAACTCCAAAAACCTGATCGCGGCTAGTTCCGGACAAATAATGGCGACAGAATTCCCAGCAACCGCTCCAACAACTGAGCAAGAAAGCTATGCCGGAAGCTGGGAATTTCATCATCTAGACTCAGTTACCAACCTGAATCACTGTACTGTTGAGTTGTCATTACTTGAAGAAATTGATCACGCAGACAGAGTTGATCGAAGAGCAAGTATCCGAATCAACGAAACAAATGTTAATAAATGGAATTCTATTTCAGACAGATATTACAGCAGAAAGTATGAGCACCTCAAGTAGCTTAGTATGTCAGCTGTTAACATGCTCAATGCATCTTGACGTGCTGATTGTGCTGCTTGTTCGAGTCTTGATAGTAATCGGATTTTTGTAGCAAGGTCTATTTTGATGGGAATTTCGTTGTTGGGGCAGCTCGGCTGTTGACGGTACCACAGTGAAGAAACCACAAACAGATAAAGCTATATCATCAATCAAGTGTCCGCAAAATATGACAATTGTACATAAAGACGACGCTCATTATGAATACTAAACGTGTACAAGCGTAATGAAGATCATTTATGATAATCAGTTACGGGCAACAGGAATGTCACCTTTTTCAGAAAAATGGTGGAATATGATTGACTCAAATTCATGTTGACTTGCGATGAGTGAAATAAACATATCGAAGATAATTTGATTTAGAACGTAAGCTATAACATGTTGTGCTATTTGATATACATTCATATATGAAAATGCAGCGGTTCCTCGATGCATTTACTCGCTACACCGTTTAGTGCTTGCTTGAGGTGCTTTATACTAGCAATACCTAAGCCTATATTCAACACGTCAACGTGGATGAATAACATTTATGTGGAAGTCGCAAAAGTAAGTGGAGGTAGGCTATAGGAAGCTAGATAAATGTACGGAGGTTTTTTAGCGGATTTCAAAACTAATTGCATCAACAAAGCTGTCTTTTTTATCACGGGATAGAATCTAGTACCTTATACAGAGTAGAGCCCGGAACTAGCGCTGGGCTTGAAGAATCGCTCCAAACGTCAAAGAAATCAACGGCAAAGCTGAAATTCTCTCAAACACAACGTTGTTCAATCGAGAGACTACACGCAGTGTTTATTTGAATCTTCACCGAGTCAATTCGAATGTTACTTAGTGTTATACATTCTCAAAGCAATTGCAAATTGCTTGGACCGAACAGACAAAAACGTATTGGTATTCCCGTCCAACCTTATATTATTTCCGCTTTTTTACCCAGTCTTCTATTCAGAAGTAATGCTCAGCTGCATGCTGAAACTAAACGGGAATCATCACTAACTGGATTTTGGAGGAACATACACAAACAAAACGTTTCTGTTGATTAGATGGTTGAATGTGAGTTAGCAAAAAAATGGATCGCAGAGAAGTGCTAAAGTAATTCTGTAATTACCAGAAGCAGCTTATAGTTTGCAAACTCTGTTGTTATATACCGATTTTGGGAAGCGCACCCCTGTTGATGTGTAATGTACCATCTTTGTGAATATAAAAACGTCCACGAAACAACTTCCATTTCATGCCCATATTAAATTCAATCCCCGTTATGTCAGGAATTTGGGCCGTCATCTGTATACTTGAGACAAGACCAAATTACACATCCTACTTTCCGTGTGGAGCGTTTGATTCCATACCTTCACAGGCGCAGTGCTTTATCACACCATAAATTCAAATGGATTTTCGATATCAATAATTCGATAGTACTGTGAAGTCATCTTCAAAAAGATCCTCGAGACCTGGCCAATCACTATTAATAAGTTACTGCAAATTTTCCTCTTAAACTGAGGTAAAATAGACGTTGCAATTATTAAAATGGCAGCCAACAGGTCTTAGTTATACGCATTCGCAGCAAATTATCATGATGGTAGAAATCCGCGGGGTCCTGGCCTTGGGATACTAATAAACGTGAAGTATTTGATTGGTCTGACGACATATTCTAGTGTAGTGAGTAGGAGCGATCATGCTATACTACTCACACCACTGTAATTCAGTAGTGGAACCAGAGCATATATTTTGGCACCAGAATAATTGCAGGAAAAATACAGGAAGAATTATTGGAGTTTGGCATTGCATGAAATGACTCTTGGTACGTAAGGGAACGTAAAGGAACTAAGCGTTGACGTCTGTGGCCGTGGCGGTCGGGGCCGAATACCGTATGCAAATTAGTGTTTTCGTTTGTTGTCTTGTTGAACGCATAAGCCACGCGTTGCTGTCCCGAATAAACAATCCTTGTGCCATCCGCGTTTTGGATCACAACACTTGGTGCCGTGACCAGGATTGGAGGATGAAGATCCCGTGGCCGCAGCCGTTCGAGGATGGGGACGTCCGGAGTTTCCTGGAGGACTTCGAGGACGTGGCGGAAGCGGTCGGAGTGAAGACCGAGGAGGCGCTGATCGCCGGGTTCGGCAGCCCTGCCGACTGCCAGGAGGCAATGCGGCTGTTCAGGGCGCCCGGCTTGGACCAGGAGGCGACGCTCTTGTGTATGCCCTGTCACTGCGGGCAACGTTGTCAAGAGCCCTGCCGCATTTGGACGAGGATTCAGAGCAACGCATGCTGACGGACCAGTTCTTGGATGGAATGCCACCAATAGTCCGGGATCAGCTCAGAGTTGCGCTCATTGCGCATCCGATGACATTGGAACAGCTGGCTGATGCGGCTCGACAACTGCTGGCAGAAAGCTCCCCGACAGTCAACGAGTTGAAGACAGGTGAACAAAGTGAACTGAGCGAACTTCGATGCGCAGTGGAAAAGTTGACTCAGGAAGTGGCGGCTTTGAAGGTGATGAAGGAGGATAACCGGAATGACGTCTGCTACAGATGCGGAAGACGTGGGCACTGGCAAAGAGTTTGCCCACTTGGCAAGAAACGACCACATTTAAATAAACGTTTCAATACTTGTCTTTTGTTTGGGAAGGGAGATCCGGTAATCGGGGCAGTTGATAAAACGGCAATTCAGGCTAGTTTAGAAATCAATGGTAGCTCGGAGTGTTGTTTGATTGACACTGGGGCCGCGATTTCATTGATTGGGCCGAGGCCAGGAAAGATCGTTCAGCCGTGTACTATGGTCGTTCGAACAGTCGGTGGGTTCACTCTGAAAGTTAGTGGTTTGGCAGAGTACGATGTCCGAATCAATGGTCACGTAGTCAAACAACCGTTCGTCGTTTCCCCGACGCACGTCAGACCATATTGGGGCGGATTTTCTTGACCGCGCTGAGGCCATGATTGATTTGAAGCATGATGAACTCGTAACGAAGTATGGTGTGGTTCCACTTGGTGAGAAAACGCAGACCCCAACTTGGACAACTTGAAGCGAACAGAGCAATACCAACCTGTGACAACCGGTCGTTGAATGAAGTGATACGCAAGTTCCGGAAACTCTTCACTACGGATCAGGATCCATATGGCTATTGTGACTGGATTGAACGCGAAATCTACATTAAGCCAGAGCGATTGCGATCATTCGGCTCCAGAAGAACTCCTGTACACCTACAGCCGGAAATTGAACGACAAGTGAAGGACATGCTGAAGGAGGAAATCATTGAGGAAGCTGATAGCCCGTTCAATTCCCCGTCTTGTTGGTTAGGAAGCCCAATGGTAAATTTCGATTTTGTGTCGACTTCAGACGGCTCAATGAGATTACGGTCAATAAAGTCGTAGCAGTCCCAGCGGTGGCAGAGATTTTCGATAAGCTACAGAACGCCAGGATATTTACAGTGTTAGACCTGCGGTCCGGATATTGGCAGGTTCCAATCAAGCAATCGGACCGAGATAAAACGGCGTTCACAGTGGGAGAAAAGCAATATCGTTTCAAACGTATGCCGTTCGGACTGTCAGGTGCCCCGTTCACGTTCAGACGGCTGATGCTGAAGGTTCTAGACGGATTGAACAATACTGTTGTCTATGGAGACGATATAGTCATCTACAGCGCGGATGAGTCGGAACATACAGCACACGTTTCAGCTGTGCTCCAGAAGATTAAACAAGCCGGCCTACGGATCAACAGTCCAAAATCGCAACTGGCGAAACGAACGGTAGTATTACTCGGTCAAAAGGTCAGTCAAGGTGAGCTTCAACCTTTGCCCGAGAAACTGCTGGCGATCGAGGCCATTCCGGTGCCAACATCAAAGATGACATTGCGACAGTTTCT
>LOND01004353.1:28156-40385 GCA_014220965.1 Paragonimus kellicotti
CACGCGTTGCTGTCCCGAATAAGCAATCCTTGTGCCATCCGCGTTCTTGGCTCACAACACTAGTACGGAATATTGTCGCGCACTACTCGCGACCAGTCAACCATTAACATAATTAGGTAAATGCCGATCTTCGAGAATACCATCCGGCTATTCTGTGATAAGTTTATATCACCGTAGTATACTAGAATACCGCATGTTTATAATAGCAGTCTCGCGTTGTGATGCTCTTCCGGCTCAGAACTATCGAAGTAAATCCTCACATGCGGACAACAGTCTCGAAACTGTTCACGCCATAAAAACAGCCTAAATGGAGAAGGTTGCTCGCAGGCCTATTTACTACCAAATTAACTCGAACTAGGTTGTGCTTAAATGACAAATTCACATCATATTCCACTCTATTCCACTTATTAGATACATGCAGTAATCAGCCTCATCTTCCTTGTGTGAGATACGGCCCTAGATAGAGATGATCAGATCCAGGTAGACACGGTGGATATTTTACCTTTGTAAACAAGTTGCGTACAAGGACACACGTAACCAGCAGCCATCCCTATGAACTATAAGGATATGCTCTCCAGAAGAATGGGAACAGGATAACAATGTGTTCGGTGAGTTGTTGAAGTCATCATAACCGGAAGACGTCCATTTGATTATCTTGAACGTAAACCTTAGATTCGTGATGTCTTTCTTACCGCAGTTTCTGCCAACGTGTTATCGAGTAGGTTTAGTTACTTGATTGAAATTCTGCTCCAAAAATTTCGATGTATATGCGGATGGGCCATATGACTGGAGCAGACGATTGCCCTGTAAGTCTAAATAGTGCACGTTGCAAAGCAGTGGGAATTGCTCTAAGGAAATTTCTGAGGCACAACTTGTTGAATACAGAGTTGAAATACTGTCCATTAGACTTGCCAAACTTTTCAAAAAATTAAACAGTCTGAAATTACAGTTCGCTATCCCGTCAGCATTGTGCCTTTATCCATAGAGTTAGGTTCGATTATGTTTTTCGGTGTATATATGAATGAGCCAATAAACGAGGCAATTCGGTGCTGTTTAACATTTTGGGTTGTGTGATGTTAAATCATCGTCGAACAGTGAGTAGCCAACTTCAGACGAACTTGACCGAACCAGAAAAATGGTCATATTTCTTTGAATACTACGAAGAACCGCCATCTGTACAGTGTAGATGTGGAGACAGCTGTTCAAACCAGTGAGATCCTCTGGGAGAGTGAACCAAGTACAATCATGATAGACCCGATTTCTCCGACAGAACAAAGAAGATATTCGGCTAATCAGTAGCGTTCAGGAACGGGCTGCAGCTGGAAAAACAGCGGTGCTTATCTATCTTTTCTTCGCAGTTGTCAACTTTTTTAGAGGCAGCATTTGTGGATTTGAACGCATTAATCCCACTAACACTCCGAGCCCAACCATGAAACATATGACCTAGTACGCAGTGTTCACGAGTTTCAGGATACCACGTATAGGGATGAACTCGAAAGAANTTAGTTACAGAATGAAAATTGTATAAGTCATCTAGCGTACATTTGGAATTAGAGAAGTGCATTAGTGTATGACATGGGTTGGACAATCATTTAGAAACAAATTCTGTTGACCTGGAAGCAGCACAGCGGTGAAAAAACTAGAATTATCCTACCAACGTATGGATGATTATGTTACCTAAGTGTGATGGTACATTACATCGCGTGTAATTACACTGTGCAAAGTCTATATTGAACACACTTGGTGTTAAGCTATGGGGGCGCTGACGTGCTGCAAATGCAGCTCGTTAATCACCCATCTATGTGAAAGCATGAAAGTAATCATGCATCGTTGAAGGGAATCGCACAATCTCGTTTGCTGTACTGTGAACAAATGAACAAGTGGTTAACATGAGCTTGCACACACTCACAGACGGTACATTACGCGCACTGGGGATGACCTATTTCTAAAAATAATCCGAAACCTGCTGAATGATATCGGTGCGTTTGGTTTGCGTGAGCTGCTTTCACTACGTGCACAGCAGTTGATCGGACCAGAACATATACTGTACATTCTCTAGACTAAAGCCGAACAGTTGCATCGTTATTAATCAGATGTGGCCAGTTCATCGTATAATGCGGCTGCATGTTTCAGACAAAACTGTTGTACTTTTCAATGTAATGGCTAAGTTATTACTATCAAAATTAATAAACATCATTCACTATGTGCTGTCAATTCATTGCTCACACGGACACAAGTGAGCGTTTTCAAAATTGTTGCACGTACATCGGCAACTGTTGAATCAATCAGTGCAACCCACGAAGCAGACATAGACCAGAATGTGAGGGGTTGAAAGAAACCTTTCATGATGTAAAATTTGAGGAGAAAGGCTTAAGCTAAGGTTGAGTTACGCCAAGTTCTTGCGATTTCTTTACTCATTTGGGGTTTTCAATGAATTCACCCTTCCAACAAATGACTGCTCGTTTTACAAGGCGAGGAAACTTCTGAAAACCAAACGCACGACATCGTTACTGATAAATTCAGCTTATGATCGCGCTAAAATACCCGAAGTCAGTGACAAATGGTTGATTTTTATTCTTTAGAAATGTCGGTTTGAGCTAATTACATTTGAAAGAAAGAAAAATTTGTTTATACATCGCAACAAAGTGAGGGTTACTAACCTGACATATTTCCTATCATAAGCGCATATGGTAGTGGTGGAATTTGGTGAAGAAATAGCAGATATACCGTACAGATGAAAACTCAAAAGTTGAAGGGAAACTACGACATATGTTGGTGATCCGGAGGGATTGTTTGCTAAACGCTGCTCACCATCTAAAGCTGACCAGGTTAAAAATTCAGTTTTCGCTACCACGGAAAGGTACTACAAAAGTACCACAGATACTCATGGTTGTTGTCCTTTGAAGTAACATTGCTTCGTTTGTCGACATCACTTACAGCTGGAGTGACTTTTTGCTTTGCACCAGTGATTCTTACTTTGGTCTCATTCAGTGGCACGGCCAGCAGTAACACAGTTGATTACGTGAATAATACTGAAACTAACAGCAGGCTGCCAAAGTACACGTCAAGTACACGCTCAGGTCCCTTAAGTCAACGAATAAATATCTGAAATTGAAACGGTGCAATGCACCCACCAGTGATATCGTACTGTCGCAAACTTCATAGACATTTGTTTAACTTGTCGAGTTGTAATGAGGATACAAACAAGCTTTTGACAACCACGGAGTTACAGCCAAATTTCATGTGACATTCCATGATGAAGTAAATGGGACCAACAAACCACTTCGTGGGAGTACCCAAATGAAAAATTAAAAAAGAGAGATTAGATAGGGAATCGGTGTCAATATAAGGTTACTGGTGTATGAAAACGACAATTTTCTCATGAGTCAAAACAGTGCCGGGTATTTAATAGCACAAGCCTCTAAACCCTTCGGGTAGTTATTAATTTTCCTGTATTTTGTTCGACATTGCAAGAGGATGCCTTCTATATGAATTGTGATGTGTTCTAGCACTTGCTACATTTCGCCACTCGCGTTCTAGCGGTGAAAATCATGCCGTCTCCTAGGTTGGTTCATTTGGCCGTAAACGTTCCTCAACGTTGCTTAAATTCCTCCTGAGTTCAGTATTTCACGTTCGCGCAAACGGAGGTTAAAGCTATGCATTTGATAATGCAGAATAATTCTAATTAACTCGTTGAGGCATTCCATGACCCTACTTGACTAGAAAAAAGGAGAACGTTCTCAAGATTGCCTACCCTAGCCCGCTATTCCAAACTCACCAAACACATAGTCAACGGTAGCCACAGATTTGTCCGATAGAATGGTAAGCGTCCAGTTGCTCAAAAGCAACACCGGAGCATTACTGACTCATTGAATGTTAATGGGATTTTGCATCAGAAATAGCACACTGCGAATCAGCATCCATTGATAGTTCGCTGATGCTCGTATGTCAACATCTTTTGTTTCATAGTAGGTGGCAACCAGATAAGTTAATGTGTGAATGTCAGTGTGAACATTAAAGGAGAAGCCGTCAAACTCTTTGTCAAGGAATTCGCCTCGCTGGAACCTGTTCAGTCTACATGAATCTTTCGATCAACAAATTGCACATACCATGAACACTGGAATCCAATTAGTTGGATGCCACTCGTGTTAACTACTTGCTGTTTTCATCGGCTGAATACAAACGTTGGCGAGTAGCTCTTGTGCTCCGCAGCTTGAATTAGTTGATGGAAAAAGAAAAGAAATTCCTGCAGTATGATTGTATTCCACAGTTTTCAACTTCAGCTCACAACGATTCTCTCATTTAAAAATCGCTGGTTAGCGCTGCAATTTAATTTAAGATGTGGTTGTCCAGGGTTTCGTCCTACCAGCCATGCGCCATATTGTGTGACAACCATTATACTTTGGACATCTTCTCGGTTGAACGTTTCCATCTACAAATTGGATTATGAAGCATGAATGAACGAAAGGGTTACATACGTTCCGTTCAACTGGTGCATGACAAATTCGAAATCACTAGCACATTACTTCGGGAATAATTGAGCAGTTTAGTCCTTGAATGTGAACTACCAAACCGTGCACAAATCTTTGAATCAATTCAGTCATGTAGCTGACAATTAGATTTATACAAGATTTGCTTGCATTTTTATACAGGGACTTTCAGCAAAACCTTATCTGCGGTTACCTAGTAAATGGTTATAGATTAATAGTAGTAGTTACAGTATAGTTAACAGTTTAGTATTACACTGACATGTCTACCAAATACAGCAAGGGTGAAAGAACCATTTAAGTGTGCAGCGCATAGAATGCCAGGAAGGTTGAGTTATCGGCGGCCTCCTGCGCTCTGGAGAATGGTGATGAAACTACAAAAAAAGAAAAAGAATGTATTGTAGATGTGATTAAGAGTTTGCGCAAGAAACGGTTCTACCAGACAATGTGAACGTTCCACTTCCTTAGAATGTTAACTGTGAACTACGAACCACGTACGAAAAACGCCTCACTATGACCTGATCGTTATATCCATAAGCTGAACTTGTGCATATTAATTAAAAAACATCGTCGCACTTGACTTTTAGATTTGCCCTCTAGATGTGAATATTTCCTCATCGGTAATAATTGGTTGCCTAGTTTAGCTACTTTTAAGTGTGTTTTCTGGATTCCACGCTGTAGTCATGCATCAAAGCGCTCAGCTGGAGTCAGTCTTTTTGAAATGCATCCCAAAGGATCTCCATATTGCTCATGTACGACTCCATTAGGACTGAAACGTAGATGAAAAGAAGATTGAGAAATAGTAGGGCTAACCAAATCAGTAAGCGATGGTAAGGTTTTCATCTAATTGTTAGACGGATATAACTTCCAGGTGTTCAGGAAAGGTATTAGTCAGGGGACAGTAAGTATGTCAGGTTTCACGGAAGTTCTACTAACGCTGTGTGGAATACTATGGGGATGTTGCTTTGACAGGTGGGAAGAAAGATATCGAATTCAAGTTCAATCCTGCATTGAGCAACTCGCAAAACTTTTCAGCTCGTGACCATAAGAACTACAGCCCTTCGACGTGGTCAAAATAACGGTTTGACATGGTTGTACTACAGTGTTTGAAATTTCATTATATGCAGCTTGAATAACGATTTGTGCCCGTGAAGTCCTAATGACACTCCCATTCATAGAAACTTTCAGAACAGTCCATGATTAGACTGAGTAATCTGATGGCATGTAAATAGTTGTTATTGTGGTACTTGTGGCATCAAAAGAGACTTGCGTGCAAGTCTCTCTAAAATTGGCAGTTGGTAGATGTATAGAACAAGCTAATGACAAACAATTTCAGTGCATTTGTCTCATGCCTCGAGGAAAGTTAAATGTGGCTGATTAACTATCAAAAGCGATAGGTCACGATGTGCGAACTCAATAGAAATTACACTGTATTTCTAACCTAGTCTATTAGTCGCGTTCTATATTTATCTCTCGTTTCCAGAAGGAATCCACCTCCCTACCTTGATAGTAGGCTTCCTGAGTATATATAAAGGAACAAAGCAACATAGAAATGCTGGCTTTTGAGTAAATTCACTCTCATAACTACAGAGTTTTAGTTGCATTCCAGTTATTCAACAAAATGACGATGTGGAGGCGAGCAGCGCGATGCGCTCAAAATTATTCTCACTTGAAGGTTGTTTGCAGACTGACAAAACGCACTTACGAGAAAATCATGATTATTCGTAACGTCTGGCTCAAAACTCTATCAGTAGTTTTGGAAAAACAGACGTGCAACAAAATGTGTTTAACAAGACTTCGTACTAAAAAATACTGAATCAAAGTCCGCATTTGGTAATCCACGCTGAAAAATATCAAACACAACTAAACTCAGCACTTCTGTTATCTAAAGTAAAATGTCCTTGAGAAGAGAGCAGTAAATGAATATGACCAGATTGTGGAACATCCCTACTAGATGAAGGAACAGGAAAGCCAAGTTACATCTGTTGAAAAATGTGTCCGATAGATGTAGCTCGTATGTATGAAGAAAACAGATTATTGCCGCTTGTGAAAGTGAATAAAACGTATGTGCTCGTGACATAACAGAAACAGTGATACAGTAGAATTTACAATGAAGAGAACGAACTCGAGAGAACACTGATGGACGAGATTCCCTCAATTACTTGATAAGATTTTAGGTCAGTAATCTATTCCTATAACCATGCTTGCGCTTCCAAAACGTTACTTATAAGACCTAAGAACGAAGTTTCAATATGAAATACTGCGTAACGGTCTTACGTCATTTATGTGGTAGACGGTGTTGCGTTCGCAAATGGATTTACTAAAATATTCGGGAACTAGGAAGTAAGTTTCAAGCAGCGGAATATTGTTCTTTTATCTTTTATCTCAGTGGCGTTTAATGGGGAAAATTGAAATAACCTAGTCTAAAAAAACAGGCCTACCCATCAGTTATTTCGAAATTCTGACATCCTTAACATAAGTAAACACGTCAGTATCGATGAATTTACCCGTGAACTTTCATTGCTTGATGTAAACACAGAAACCCACATTTATCATCCCATTGGTGTTTCTTAACTCAACATGCATTAAAAATAGCGTGTGACCTTATAAAAATGTGGATTAAACGTAACCGTATACTCGGTATTAAACGGAAGCAGAAAGTTTAGAATCTATTTTTATGTTTAGATAACGTGAATGTTGAAATTATTTCGGTGCAATGTTACATTATGTTCAACAAACAGTATAACATACCGGACAAAATGATAAGAGTTAACAAACAACGCAATAACCAAGATAGTTTCGCAAGCGTATGTTGGATATTCCTAACAGAACTTACAACTAAACCGGAACTTACCAGTTAATGAACAAGGATATTCTCAAAATCGATCTCAGCAGATGGTTGTAGTAGCATTTTACAAACTGGATCGAGTAGCCTTTAAACAAGTGATCTGCGAAGATTAATGTACTGAAGTGCGTTTGAAAGTCACTCACGTTCCATCGATGCTTCCGCATTCAGATGAGCATCCAGCCCGACTCTTTCGAAAGAAACGATATGCTCGAGTTTTGATGTAGTTTTCAGCAAGTCAGTAGTGCTTATCCCTTCCATGGTACAGATAAAAACTGCGGTCACACTTTCGTGAGGCAAAGATTGTTGACCAATGCAACAGTGAATTCGAATTAGGCACAACCAAATCACCACATCGAAAGGCTCAATCACTGTGGCTTGTAATTAATGGTCAGGTGACATGAGCGTTTTGTGAGGAGACAAAGAAACCCAACTGGTAGTAACCATGGGACCCCCGAGGCAGGCTAGAGCCCCCTAACTCATCAGGACTACCGAGCAATATTTCAGATGACTGAGGAGTAACCAGCAATTTTGGTCAATTTCAAGTTGAACACCGCTCCCGTATGACCCAAGAATTTGCACTCAGAGAGAATCTGTAACTAACCAGTTTTCAATGAAAGCACTGGACTGATGTTTTGTTCATATCAAAGCTCGCTTTTGTGCTTCCTTCCAAAGAAGACTGACTGGTAGGTTTATCTGAGTGTAGAGGCGGTGATCAAAAGTGAGTTACGTTGAGCCGGAAACCTAAATTTATTAGAAAGACTATTTTCAAGTGCTGAAACGTTCCGCTGTTTGCTAAAGAACTTTTCTGCGTTCGCCTTAAATGCTGAGGGACTGAAGCGGACGAACTCATCGATAAAAAGTCAAGCAGTGTGTCGCAGATGGTCACGGCCAATCAGTTTCGATGACTTGAGCACGTCAGCACGATGACCGATCCGGATGGCTCGCTGACACAGCATTACTACATTTAGTTATGACGTGCGCCATAGTAAAACAAGTTGTTTGAGTGCGTCACACTGTACAACAAATAGAATGAAGAAGTAGCCAGGCAGATCAATAAGGGATTCAGGGCATTAGCATCAATTGTAAAACTTCTCTTCAGTGACACGACTTCTCCGTAGGAAAACCAATTGAGAGTCAATAAAACAGAGATTGGCATAATGCCACAGGTGACGTTTGTCTTCGTTCTGGAGAACAGCAAGCTTCCAGCACGCGTATGTCTTATGTTCTTTTTCTGACCACATCAAGTCGGAAAATTTGTGTCAAATATTACGAAACCTTGTCATTTGTCACATTCGTAAAACCCTAGTGGTGAAGCAAGTGTTCGGAGCATAGTTCCTAATATCAGGACTTACAGATTTGGCCGAATTTCGTCCGCCATAAGAGCAAAACGGAAACGCGTAAAAAGTGAATTTGTTAACAACATATAAATTACTTTCCAAATAATGACTATGTAGACGACAACTGAACTTTGAAAGGTATACCAAGTTTCATGCTTTCCGAAGAAACTCTGAGTAACTTGATGAAAAATCAGGACACTTTTCAAATAGTGAAAATTTTCGAAAATGCATCACAGGTTGCATTGTAGACTGAAAACCTGTGGTTAAGGATTTGGACAATGTATAAACACATAATAAATAATACATTTTTGTTTCTGTCCACATCCTGACAATCCTCACACCTTATGAAAACTTCCTCTACAACAATCTGCATTTAGTGACCCAATTGTTGTGGATCACTGACCACTTCGATACAAACTTACACATCTGTAGTGAGATCACCTTCGACGTCCCCAAAATCCTAAACTCCCTGCGACGTGAGAGTTGCCTTACCAGTACCACCGTGCCTGTTTACATTATCTTGTGAATGTAAATTTACTACAAACCACTAACATCAAAGTTAGTGTGTTGGCGTAGGTATCGCAGTCTTAGTCGTGACTCTATAATGAATCCGCGCCAGCTCTGCTACTATAGGCTACATTCACTAGGATAACAATGTTTTAGCTGTCACCGTTGGGAACGCCGCCCAACCATTCTGACGCTTGTTTGAATTCTGAAGGTCGACTGAAGTTTCCGTCGACATTCGTCCTCTCTGGCGGTTGCCGTGCGGTTGTGCTTGAGGTTCTCTCACGTCCAACTCCCTAGCGCCTTTAACTGTTGCGTTGAAGTCTGCTTGTGAACGGTGAGTAAATCAATAAATAAAGTTTGTTTGCAGATTCACCGTCTTCTCACTACGACTTCCGTTCCGCGTTAACGTAAGGCTGGGAAAACCTTGGGCGTACGAACCTAGGAACTAGCATCGCGATATTGGTGAGCCCGTTCCATAAATTATTTTTGCTGCTTTCTATTATTTATTGCATACTTTATACACGCTAGTTTCAACTTTTTCCTCCATCGTATTCGTATATGTTTATATACATTGGTATAAGGCAGTACATATTGTGCCTTATTTCCGCGAGTATCTTAGCATTTATAATCGTTCAATTCCTGTGTGTAATCTCAATCCCAAAGTCGGAGCTCGCCGAGGTAGATGCTAAAGGAAAACGCCTTGAGTTTTCGCGTCCCTGATTATGTTCCGGATGACCCAGAGTACTGGCTAGCGCAGCTTGAGCTGCAGTTCCAGTTAGCGCGCATTACTAGCCAGACTGCCAAGTTCACATACTTGGCTGCTGCGATGCCGATGTCGCTGGCACCCTTTGTCAGGGATTTAGTGATTAGGCCACCCGAGAGCAACCCTTACGACGCACTGAAGAACGCCTTCCTAGAGCGTGTCGTCGTATCAGAAGAAAAACGGCTCAAGCAGGTCCTTAGCGATCTGCAGCTAGGGGACCTTACTCCATCTCAGTTGCTTCGGCAGTTGAGACAGGTGGGGCAAAATCACAGGATTGATGACAAACTCATGCGCTACCTTTGGATGCAGAGATTGCCCGATTTTGTGCAGGCAATTATTTCTCCATTCATGTCCACAAGTTCTTTGGATGATTTGGCAAAATCGGCCGACTCAGTCATCGAGCACCTCCCCAGCAAAATGCATCAGATGGAGGCACATGCAGGTAGCATAACCGCCAGTTTAGCAGCACAAGTAAAAGAACTTTGTCTAGAAGTTCAGGCTCTTAAAGCTTCTCGATCCCGCACCACTTCCAGAGGACGTAGCCGTTCTAGATCGCGTTCAAGAACGGGATTCTGCTGGTATCATCACAAATTTGGGACGAAGGCACGGAAATGCATTAAGCCGTGCAATTTCTCAACCGTCTCGGGAAACGCGAGTGCCAGCAAGTAATGGCGACAACTGTTGCTGGCAGTCCTACTCCTGGTCGCCTATTTTTATACCCGATAGAAATTCTAGGTTGCGTTTTCTAGTAGACACTGGTGCTCAAGTCAGCGTCGTACCACCTAGAAAGGAGGATACGCCTCGTTCGACACCCTTCCAGCTCCAAGCCGCCAATGGAACCTCCATACGCACTTTTGGCACACGCTCCCTTCGACGTGCTTCCGTTGGGTGTTCATTATTGCGGACGTACCAGATGCCATCTTGGGCATGGACTTCCTGAAGCATTTTGGGTTAGTTGTCGACGCAGGTCATCACAAGCTCCTAGATCCTCTGACGAGTATATCTACCATAGGCACCATTTCCTCGACGTCTGTCCTCAGCCCGCTGCTTGCTGAACCAAGCGGTGATGATAGATACCGAGCAGTATTGCGTGAATTCACAGAATTGACCCGTCCATCGAACGAGCTACCTGCCGTCGTTACGGACGTGGTACATCACATCAAGACGAAAGGCCCACCAGTTTTTCAACGACCACGAAGACTGGCACCAGACAAACTGCGCATTGCTCGTGCCGAATTTCAACACATGCTGGACATGGGTATAATTCGCCCTTCCGATAGCCCATGGGCATCTCCTCTGCACATGGTGCCAAAGAAGACGGAAGGCGATTGGCGCCCTTGTGGAGACTACCGTGGATTGAACAATGCTACTGTTCCAGATAGGTACCCTGTACCACACGTCCACGATCTAACTACTAGTCTCGCGGGGAAAACAATTTTCAGCAAAATTGACCTCGTCCGTGCCTACTACCAGATACCGGTAGCACAGGAGGATATACCCAAAACAGCTATCACCACTCCATTTGGTCTGTTCGAATTTTTGCGCATGCCTTTCGGTCTCCGTAACGCTGCACAGACGTTTCAACGCTTATTAATGAAGTCACCCGTGGATTAGACTTCGTTTACGCATACATAGATGATATCCTTGTGGCTAGCTCTTCTCCGGAAGAGCATATCATCCACCTGCGGACGTTGTTTCAACGTCTAGCGTCATACGGTCTTACTGTCAACGGAGCTAAATCCGAACTCGGTCAAACCTCGTTGAATTTTTAGGCCACAGCATCTCAGCAGAAGGGATTAAACCGCTCGATTCTAAGATCGAGGCTATTCGATCGTGCCCGCTTCCTGACACAATTCCGAAGCTCCGCCGCTTCAATGGACTTGTGAATTATTATCGTCGATTTATTCCCAACTGCGCCAAGCTTATGCAGCCTTTGACTGATTTGCTTCGGGGCAATAAACGTACTTTACACCTGACACCCGAAGCCACAACAGCTTTCGCCACCGTAAAGGAGGCACTTGCCTCTGCAGTCATGTTGCACTTCCAACAACCGGATGCACCGATCAGCATCGCCGTGGATGCATCAGACACAGCCATAGGTGCAGTGCTACAGCAAGCACTTCTGGAAGCATGGCAGCCGACTGCATTCGTCTTTCAGCGCCTCAGTGATACTGGGTCGCGATATAGCACATTCGGTCGTGAACTCTTATCGGCTTATAAGGCTGTGCGCCACTTTCGTCACGCACTCGAGATCCGTGATTTCACTATTTTCACGGACCACAAACCT
>LOND01004354.1:10288-29477 GCA_014220965.1 Paragonimus kellicotti
CAAATCTAAGGAACTAACTGCGTTTTTCTTCTCACTCAGTTCTGCATGTTCTGTATTCCGTTGACTGGTAACAACCTTACGCCAAGTTATCTGAGAAATGGCTTTTAGTCAGTTAGATAGGGTACTTTTCCTGTTTCAAATGCGAGAAGCTAATCGGAAAACGCGCTTAAACATCAAAATGCGATATTTCTGCCAGACGGCCACATCATGTGTGCACTTCAGTCAGTGCAGAGTTTTGCACCTGTCTCGCTCGGATCGGACGAAGTCCTGTTCTTTCAAATGTTTCCCTGTGGAACCTCAGGTTGAGTAGTCTTCAAGAGTCAGTTTCTGACAGCAATGCAGATGTTACATGTGCACCTCCTACTGCCTGTAGCACGTCAGTAAAGAAGCGCCGCGTGTTGACAAAATTGTATCAAGAAAGTTCTGCTACCTCGTAATTCTAATAAACCAACATTTGCGCAAGTTGCTGCCGGTGCATCGAAAGCGGTGGCACCACGCACTGGAAGCCAAAATGGTTGTTGATTTTGGAGGGATAATTGAGTCACAAAGTACTTCCGATTTCCACTGTCAGCCTCACTCGTTTTTATTCGTGTCAGCCGCGCTGAGGAAGCGGCAGCTGCAACGCCACCGATGACTTTTGCACACAAGTTCCCGCCAGTGGATTGCTATCGCCTTCTTTCACTCTGCTGTTGCATAGCTCTGTCTATGAATCTTTCCGGGTAGCCATTTTGTATGAATATTGTACGTATGAAAGCCAATTCTTCAGTAATAGTATCATCCGTGCAAATTCTTACAGCCCTGCCCGTCAAACAGTTAATTAGATTTCTTTTCAGGGCGAGTGGTACAAAACTACTGAAATGAACGTACTGACCATTCCACGTACCCTTTCTGTATATCGCGCGTTGAATTGAACCATCAGCGCGGCGACGCAAACGTACATCCAAAAAGCCTAATTGGTTGTTCATTTCGGTCTCCACCGAAAATTGCAAATTTTGGTGTGCAGAGTTGAATATGGCTAAGAGGTCGGTCGGATTTACGTTGTTATCGAGTACGCAAAGGAATGTCGTCAACGTACCTCTTATAAAAACTACATTGGCCTACCGCTGAACTCAGTTGTTCGTTTTCTAATTTCGCCATGAAAACATCTGCAAACAGTGGTCCCAACGGCGATCCCATTGCGACACCGTCCTTCTGTCGATAAATTCCTTCGTTGAACTTAAATTGCACATTGTAAGTGCACAGGTAAAGTAACTGTTTCAGTTCGGTCAGTGGTATCTGAATATCTGTCACTACCCTCGATATAATCACATAGATAATCTATAGTCTCCTTTAGCGGAACGTTGGTAAATAAGGATGCGACGTCAAGAGAAAACATTGATTGTCCAATCAAATTGATATCTTTGATTGTATTCACCAGATCAAAGGAGTCGCGTAAGCTGTAGGTCGAGAGTTTCCGCCTGACGGGATCTAGTAATTGTGATAACCATTTGGCTAGTGAGTGGTATGGAGAGTTAGACATGTCCAAAATTGGTCTGAGTGGTACCCCAATTTTGTGAATTTTAGGTAATCCATACAGCCTGGGAATCATGGTTCCAGTAGGGCGAATTCTTTCAAACGTAGCTGAATCAATAATTCCCCTCTGCTTTAAACATCGTAAGGATTTCGATATTGCTTTTTCGATCTGAGGGGTCTTATCTTTTTCATTATCTATTTTCTGGAACTTGGCCCGATCTTCTAATATGGTGCACATTTTGTTAATGTAATCTGCTTTGTTAAGTAGTACGATACCAGCACCTTTATCAGGCTTCGAAATTAAGATGTTCTCATTTCTTCTCAAATTTTTCACCGCTACGAGATGTTCCTTCGTGAGAAATTGTTTTGAGGCCGGACTACAGCGTAAGTACTGATAGCAAGAATTCACTAGCGTAGATTTTCAGTTGCTCCGCATCTAGCATCGTGGTAGGATCGAGATCAGACACCTGTGCGTACAAATTCTCAAACTGCACCTCTAAATCCAATTGCCTCGTTTTACGCTGTGGACAACAAAACTTAGGGCCTAACGATAGTACTTCGAGTTTTGTTGCCCTCAGCGGTTAATACGTTTCACGCTGGTAAATTACGTGTCCACTTCACGTCCAATCCGGTTTTGTGTCTACGCCTAAAACCTGAAGTGCCTGTTTCTGCAGCTTCGTTCCTGTGGAACCAGTTATGTTGGCCGCACGACCAGACGCTTATCTGAACGGGTCCGGGAACACTACCCAGCTTGGCTCAACAGTGGAATAACGAAATCTGTCAACAGTGCCATACTATCGCACCTGGTGGATTCGAATCACTCTGTCAATGTGACGGACGCATTTCGTCCAATCTACCGAGTTAAAGCCACCCAGTCGAGGGCAGTGAGGCGTAGGATTCTGTCCACAGCTGAAGCTATTGGAATTCGCCTGTACAACCCACCCCTGTGCGCCCAGAAACGTTTTGTTCAGGCTTTGGATCTGCCATGGCCAACCCCACACCCTGTTAGCCTGTCAAGACCCACGGTTCAAGTGGGTACTTGATTGCAGCGTGACATTGAACTGACTGACCTCATTAACCACCCATTTCCCGTTTACCCCTTTATTGATTCCCGTGTAAAATTCGTGATATGAATGTGATGTATTTAGTTCGATGATGAATCCCCGAAAACGAGCTTGTTCGCTATACAGTATTTTTCGATTGTTTTTCCATGATGTTGGCTTCTTGATGTTGAATGTTTGTATATTGAGGTAGCTATCTTTTAGTAGTTAGTTCTCTCCTCACCCCCGCTTTTTCTTTTCGGCCAGGGTTTTTCTTTTCCTTGGTGGTTTTGTAGCAGTTTGCATTAGTGTGAACTGCTAATGTATTGCTGTCTATGGTGGTGATGATGATGGTGATGAATATGGAGTGCGGAGTAATGTGTAATTTTAGTTGCTAGGCCTCACGCGGTGGTGGTTCCCGAGTTCCTTCTCCTGTTCCACGCGTATTGCTTATTTTTGCAAGTAATCTTTTATATTTCCATGTCGTTTCCTTGATTGCTTTTTGCAGATGGCATAAGAATCTAGTGTGCCATGAGCATTTCAGGTGTCCCACTTAATCTACAAAATGACTTCGATTCTCATCATCATCTTAGACACCAGTACATCAGTGTTTACTGCTATACAACCGTTGGGAAAAAAGCAAGCATTCATCGGGGTAAAGATACAGAATCATAGGAGATAATAAAATGACTTCAGAATTCTCCATGACTAGTCTTATGCTAGCAGACTTGCATCTCCTCAGAAACTGCGAGTTTATGCACATTAGCTGTGCAACAAATATTGTCTGCTTCTTGGACTTTGTTACTCTTTGGACATTCCAGATTGAGAAAGATCTCGGTACGTTGATCTCATACTCTTTCAAGCTCACTTAGTGTTGAGGCTAATCCGCTGGTAGTGCATTAGTTCCTTTCAAGGCGTCTTTTTTCAACCTGACTTTTATTGCCTTAAGCTTCTGCAGAACAATTTTATCCGTCGCACCTCGTAGGTGGATTCGCAATTTGGTCACCTTTTCTTTCGAAGGACAAAATGCCTCTTATTGTGCCAGGGGTTCTCAAACGAAACCCTATGAACTCAGACTTTTAGCTTTGAGCATATACTGTTCAGAGTTCCGCAGTGTTAGAGACAGCTTTTATCCTTGATTTTTTTCGATCCTCATGTCAACTTTCCAATTTAATGTTCAGCGTGGTTCGTGATAGTTCGTTGAGGGACCGACCCTTCAAAATAGGAATCCAACACTGCCGGTTAGTGTCATCATAGCTTCTTTTCATTGCGAGTTTGTAAAGTGTGGAATGCTCTTTCCTGCTATGTTATTCTCGTTGGTCATTTCCCGTTTGTAAGACCCGCCGTAATAAACACTCTACATTGGTTAACACATTGTATATATGCCCTGTCTCTTATACACATCTACTACTTTGTGATTGTACACCTGGAGACACGAAATCCCCAAAAGCTTCTGCTTGCTACTTGCGTTATCACTTCATTGATCCATTAAAAACTGACATCAGACTCAAACTCTGCTGTTACACTTTGCCAACTCTGACATCATCATATCACAGGTATCGTCTTGTTCAACTGGACTTTTGGTGAACAGCTCCTTGGGATGCCATCACAACTGCAGTGGAATATTACGTCTAGAAACAGCTGACCCTGATCCTTTTTTTAGTTTACTTGTGAGTAGTAGGTTCTAGTGGCTACGCTTTAGTTTTCTCACCAATGCTTCTGTTTGTTGCTGGCTGTCAACAATGGTGGTCATAAAATTCTGCGCTAAGACAGTAAGTGGCCCTGCAGAAACAACTTAATGCCTTTTGGTTCAGAAACATGTATATGCGAGTAACACGAGTTTGACAGACGAGGTGGATTAACTAAGTTTGTGGGTATATCAAATCCATGATCTGTGGCTACAGCGTGCAGAAGATGAGGTTAGCACAAAATTAACTAAATAGATCTTTGACGTATGTTGCTTGTTATTCATAATTTCCGATTGATCCATCGAAATATGTTGTACATATGCCATCTGTTGAACTAAACGGGTATGTTTTAGATGCTATTTCATTTGGTTTCAAATATGGTATTAAGCCGAAAATAGACATTGTAATTACAACCCAGGAGTAACTTGAGTCCATCGATCAGCCTCCAGGTCTACAAACTTGCAGCATTTCCTGAAGGAGTTTGGTGTACAATTTGCATGGATAAAACGTTCATCAAGTGCATTGACCTAAAGTCAATATTCTAAATTTTTATTGGTGGGTGTGCTTCACCAACCTCCATCCCTAGCTGGTTCTTCATATCGTTTTGATTGGAAACCTCAGCTTCTCAGAAATTAACTCATTTGCGTTCTTGTGCATGGGCTCCAAGGATCCCATGACAGCGCTTTTTCTGTGCGTGGTGGAAACCTTGGGCTTCATCTTCATACGCTTGTAAAGGGTTGGAACGCTTTGAATTTGCGCTTGGATTGAATTCTTCTTGCATGATATGGATTTTCAAAAACAAGACAAATCTAAGGAACTAACTGCGTTTTTCTTCTCACTCAGTTCTGCATGTTCTGTATTCCGTTGACTGGTAACAACCTTACGCCAAGTTATCTGAGAAATGGCTTTTAGTCAGTTAGATAGGGTACTTTTCCTGTTTCAAATGCGAGAAGCTAATCGGAAAACGCGCTTAAACATCAAAATGCGATATTTCTGCCAGACGGCCACATCATGTGTGCACTTCAGTCAGTGCAGAGTTTTGCACCTGTCTCGCTCGGATCGGACGAAGTCCTGTTCTTTCAAATGTTTCCCTGTGGAACCTCAGGTTGAGTAGTCTTCAAGAGTCAGTTTCTGACAGCAATGCAGATGTTACATGTGCACCTCCTACTGCCTGTAGCACGTCAGTAAAGAAGCGCCGCGTGTTGACAAAATTGTATCAAGAAAGTTCTGCTACCTCGTAATTCTAATAAACCAACATTTGCGCAAGTTGCTGCCGGTGCATCGAAAGCGGTGGCACCACGGCACTGGAAGCCAAAATGGTTGTTGATTTTGGAGGGATAATTGAGTCACAAAGTACTTCCGATTTCCACTGTCAGCCTCACTCGTTTTTATTCGTGTCAGCCGCGCTGAGGAAGCGGCAGCTGCAACGCCACCGATGACTTTTGCACACAAGTTCCCGCCAGTGGATTGCTATCGCGCTTAATGTTCCTAAATCGAACGACGGTAAACCACAGGAGCGGTTAATTCATGATCTCGTTTGACTCCGTTCGGCAATGGGGAGCATGTTTACTGAAGATGAAGGGGAGCTGGCAACCTTGGTAGCCCGATTGCCTGAACTGATAATGTACACCAGTGTTTGACGTATATTGGACAAGCGGAAAGAGTTGGAACACCCCGTTGGTCAGTATCAGCCGACACTGTTGATACTCACAGAAGCATGACTCAAGGGCTTAATCTCGAACGCTGAAGTGGTTACTGCTGGATTCACTCTCTCCCGTTCTGATAAATGATATACGCGTGGATGAATTGGGGGTGTTGGTGCACGTTCGAGATGTTCTAGCCACGATAATTGCAGCGATTGTAGACCCGAGAGACTGCTACAAAAGACTGGTGCGGGATAAAACTGTCTGTCGAGATTTATGGGATGATGGTCATCGTATCCAGGATATGTGGATTGCAACCAGCCTCGCTGTTGTATCAACTGCAGCGCTACACCGCTGATAGCCACTATCCTGTCACTGACGATTTGAATGCGCCGCAGATTTATTGGGAGCCCATGCATCGTGTGCATCCTACGGATGTTTACATGGACGAAATTTTGGATGTGCTGTTGAACTTGTTTGCACCAGCACGTTTGCATGCCTTTGGGATATCTCGTTGACCAACCATCCATACTGGATTTGGTACTCATTCCAAAAGAATAGGACATTGGCTGCATAGACCATTTTCCTCCACTGGGGGGTAGTGATCATGCGTTCTCACGGTGAATAAGAGATGGCTTATTGTTTGAGTAGAACGGTTGGGTTGATCGAACTTGCTGGCGAATACCATTAACTAAGATACCAGAGGAAGCTAACTCCATTGACTGGGTTGTGGAACATGATTAGGACATTAAAGGCCAATAGAAAGAAATAAGATATCATGTGCAAACCCTTGTTGGGACTTTTTTTCCAGCTCGGCTTCCCCGGTCCGGATGTCAAAGACCACCATAGTTCGATCGAGAGCTGGAGACCTGCCCCCGACAACGAAGTTGATCATGGAAACAGTTTCGGGCAACTGGATGTAGATGCGAATGCTACTATTGTAGCAGACTGAAGGTCATGAAACGTAAAGCTTACAAGGATCGCCTTGTCCTGAAGCCGGACAGCTTCCAATAGGCCACACGCTTACTCACAAAGATGGAAGGGAACAAGAACAGGCATACCTACGCTTGTCGGAGAGCTTGGTGAAGCAGAATTGGCAGGAATGAAAGTGGTGGCCTTCGTGGATTATCCTAGTGTGCTCTGTTGAGACAGTTGATTCCTCCATGTGCTGCTGAAGCCTCCGAGTTGACCGTAGTTGAGATCAAAGGATAGGGGTCTCACAAGAGCTAAGGAACCTTAGCCTATAAAAGTCACCATTAGTACCGAGCGAACTTACTGATGTACCATCAGCTCCGTTAGCTTAAATATTTAACTTGTCCTGGCCACAAGTCAAATTCAGATGGAGCGAAAAAAGGCAGTCATTTGTCTCGTTTACGGGTAGTAACCGCAAGTTTCCAGTCATCTGTCGAACAGCGAACTTCACCTTTGTTCTTGGAATGGACATAAAACGTTTCTTAGATAGACGGCTCAGGTTGCATCTACACGCAAACAACATTGCATCCTGACCAACGTCGGTTTCTCCAGGACCGCTACTTCCTGACCAACCCACTGCTAGAGAAACAGCATCGGGTTGAGGCTAAGACTAGTGGTATGCCAGTATATCTCATCGTTATGGGCTTCAACAAAGCTTTCGACAAAATTCCAAACAGACGGCTCCTAAGTAAGTTTGAGACGTCACCGGCCTCACTTTGAAGTGGATAGGGGACTTCCTCGGCGAGGGCAAATGAGGCCCGCCCCTATGCCACACGTTTGAAAAGCTTGGCAGAATTTCAACGCCACTACACGCCAACAGGATGAACGATCCATTGCCTGTTGACTATATCTTCATCGATGAATATCGACAATCTCGAAGTCGTTGGATCACCCGGGGCCTAAGCGTTCGTGCAGCAGTTTCGTTCGGTTTCTCCCATGACGCCAACATGGGTTGCTTAGTCACCGGTAACCATATCGAGTTCCGCAATACAGATATAGGCACACTGTCTTCTTATTTTGTTCCTCGAACTTAAGACCTGTTTCAAAAGTCGATACACCGCGCTGATCCTGAAGAAGCGCTTGCATCACTAACAACAGCTAACCAGACGTTTCGTCAATGACCTAAAAAACCTCTTCCGGTTTAAACCAACCGGAATAACAAATTTAAAATCACAACTCCCGGGTCCTACAAAACGTACGACTTCCGGCTCAGAAGCTGCGAATATTCTGGCAGCTCCTGAATTAATGAGTTTTTTAAGAGAACACATTCAACTTCTCGATTTCGAACTACCATTCTGAAGAACGGCATGTTCCATCAGCTATGTTGGAAAGTTCTGGCGGCTTATTTCTAGTTCTCCTGGTCCTAACAGCGCTTGCTTTCTGGTAACTTCTTTATCGGTGTGCAACGTGGCTTTGTAAGAGGTTCTTTTTACACGACGAGCCTATTAACACTTGGTTTTATCCGGACGAAGGTTTTGCGTTCCGAGCGTTTGATACCGATCTTACCTGCCAAACATCCTTGGACATTTGGAATCGCTGGTTCTGCACATGCAGCACGTCATGAAACCTCCAGCAACAGCATCAGCTAATCTTGGTGTTCTTGGCAACATCCGTAAGTTACGAATAATTGGCTGGATACAACGTGTTTGCTGATTTACTTACTACTTTATGGGAAACCTGAGAGTGAGTTCCCTGCTCAAAATTGTCTGCATGTCGTCAAAAGTAAGCCAAACTCTGGACCAGCAGCTTTGGGTTATAAACTCCTTACTGAAAGATCGTGCTTTCAGGTCTCTGTACTGAATAAACCGAAAATGATGCTATACGTAATGCATTTTTTGATGAAAAGCAGTCTAGCTATATTCGTAAACACATTCTATTTGGACACAGCTTGTGAACAGGTTCGATCCTTGGAGTTGGCTTGTCAACAGTCTAGTTTGTTTCGCCTATGTGATTTCCCGCATCTTGCGTCAATTTCTAACACATTTCCATCAAAAGGCTCTGTGCCTACACCCGGCCCCCGGGTGAACGGGTGGGCCAATCCAACGCCACTGGGCACGTCCTCAGGCTACGGATTGTGGAACGGCTTTCTACGTGGGGGCTGAGTGCTTAATAAGCAGGGTTCCTCCGGTGAATATCTAATCGAAAACAATGAGCGGTCGTACTACCAGGACGTGGTGGACTCACAGTTGGCATCCGGGTCTCCTATAGAACGTCACATAAACTGTTTGGCGGTACTAAAACGTAGCGTATTTTTCCTTGTCACAAAAGAGCCTCTGATGACTTAACGGGAGCACCTGGATTCTCGAACAGCATGCCCTTCGTCTGGCGTGCTGGTCGTATGGCCTAGAGACATATGCAGTCTCCACCAACCATGAAGAACCTCCAAGGAAGACGTATGAATCACTTCGGTGATCACCGGTTCCGTTCGAACGGCGTATGGACCAATTTGGCTATCGGGTCCCAGCAAAAAGAATGCAAGCGTCTCAACAGTCCCGTTGGTATTGGACTCCTTGACTAGACAGACCTAATACGTCAGATTCGCCTTCGTTGATGAATCCACGATCTGTTGTGCTGCTTCTGCCACAACCTCTTGTAAGGTGCATTAGGCATCCCAGATGGACAAACCACATCCGAAGAGCGTATAGATTGACCTACTACTGGGCACCGACCCCAAATGGACTGCGAACTTCCTGCTTCGCTCTGCTGTCGTCTGAGTTCGTTTTCTTTTGTACCAAAGGCTCCCTATGGAGCCCCCTCCAATCAACCCCTTTCGTCGGCTCGGGCAACCGAGAAGTGTTCTGCCCTCACAACTATGAATTCAGATGCATATTATGAATTTTGTTTTGCCCTCAATTCACAACTCTTTAGTTGGAATGTCGGTGGCCGGCTTTGCTCCCATGTCACATTTTACCGCACCAAACCAGTTGGTCTCATTTCCCCTCTTTTGTTACATAATTCTTTTCTTGGTGATTCCCAATCCAGTTTTTAGATACACTACAGACTTACCTCATTTGCCGCTTGCGACGAAAGTCAAGACCTGAATGAATAGTGCGTCCAACTGCAAGATTTCTTTGTCTGAAGGACACGAGTCCCTGTCGCGTACTGAGCTACTCAATCAGGAGAAAATCTGAACAGGAATCTGAGTGGCACTAAGCAGTTTCAGTTTATTGGAAAAACAGCACTTTTTTTTTTATAGAGGAACAACAGTATTTACGATTGCTATTAAGCGACAGGCGTTCTCACGTTTTGATTGGCCAGTTTGTTGCTGTGTTGTTCCACGACCTTGCATCTAGCAACTCGGTTGTTTGAAACAGATACGCATTCAACAGCAGCTGATCGCCGTCTATGATTGGTTGGCGCCAGTTTGACCATAATTCCGTCTGTAGCAGCTTGTGCGCGAACACTGATTGGCTGAACCTTCTCAATCAAGAAACCACTGCATTCCATACACAGTATTGTACTTACTTGCCCCT
Organism: Paragonimus kellicotti; assembly: GCA_014220965.1. NCBI lineage: Eukaryota > Metazoa > Platyhelminthes > Trematoda > Plagiorchiida > Troglotrematidae > Paragonimus > Paragonimus kellicotti. The sequence goes on from LOND01004354.1 coordinate 20,617, forward strand.
CAGGCACCACTGAAACTTGCACATTGAACGTTCGAACACACACGAATAGGTCATTAGGCAGCCCATACACCTAGTTTGAAGACCCTCGCCATTGGTATCGGTTGTCTGGTTGAGACGCGGTTCCACTATTCTAGTTCACTGCTACAGCCCCAATCTCCGTCAGTTGCTTCACCGTGTGCTTGTCGGCACACCCTGCAGCCCAAGCTGCTGGTTAAGCTGGTGTTAGAACTACCCTAAAAGCATATTCAGAGCGGGTGGTTCTTGACTATATAAACGTAGACAACCATCTTTGCGTTGTTTGACTCGAAGGTACGATTAGAGCATCGACGGGCGTCCATCGTATACGCCTCCTTAGTAAATGCAAATTGATTCGAGGATGTACTGGCCTAGAATTTCTGGTAAATTCGGCCCTATTTGGGCCCGCCTCAGCTTCTTTGTTATCGTAGTAAATGACCTACTTCCTTCTCAGTGCCAGGGAAACGCCCCTCCGTCTGCAGTCAATTATGTTGAGTGCGTTTGTTCTACTTTCCTCAATCTGTCTAACAAATTGGTTGTACTGTATGGACGCTACTCTTTTATTTAGTCCTGTAGAGTCGGTGTCTGAATCCGGGATCCCCATTTTCTATTAGGATTCTGAGCTTGTTTCCGAGAACGTCTTGCCTTCTCTTGCTGACAGAAAGGATGACAAAGTGGTGAGGTAGTTTTCCATGTTTTCACGTCGTTGCTAGCCATCCGCTTTGGTAGTACTTAACTGCCGTTTGTGAAACATTCTGATGTTGAGCTCGTCTGACAAGCTGTGACCGTTGGCTAATGAGAGATTACCTATTGTCCCTCGTACTGCGTATGATCCAGCCATTGTAGAAGCTGGTGGGGTGGTTATTTCGATCAGTCTAAGTAAAACAAACTTAATGTTAATGTTAGAACATGCGGGTTTGTTCACCGTTTATGCTTGTCAACTGCGACCTGCTATTTTGCTGACATTTTCTCAATCATTCCTAAACTGGTTAGATTCGTGCTTGCTTAATTGGTTCATCCAATAGCGGTCTTACTAGGCAGCGTGTGGTGTTCCATTGAATATTTTCTGTCACACTCGACTGTTTTAGGTTGGAAATTGTCCACACTCGGTCGCAGCTTTCGCGTTGAGATGAGCTATTTGGCTGGCACACTGTATGAAAACTAGTTTCGAGTCTCTATCTTATTAAAGCCCATCAGTAGTGCATATCTTCGTCTGAGCTGGATTTTATAGTCCGGTCTTCCTCTTTTTGTAGGTTAACCACGTCACCAGTAACCTCACAGTAGTATCAATGCTCAATTATGTCCGGAAACCCAACCACAACACTGCGTAGTATTCAGATTGCTCGATCATTTCGAAAAGAAAAAAACGGAGGCAATCTGTTCATTCCAGTCGATAATCCAGTGATCAACAGTTCTCGGTTACGTCAAAGTCACGGACTTCGTTGAACCAACTGAGCAATGTATGAGTTAATGATTAACTCGATTATATCTTTAAAGCCTGTCCCGTACCTTCTCTGAATAACATGCAAAACCACTTCGTTAACCGATACTCGCAAGTTACTCTTATTTCCCATCCTCCGTTGATATCTCGAATGGTTGTGGTAAGATTGTCCGACCTGTAATTTCATTATCACTGTTTTGCTAACGACCATTCGAAGAATGCTCTGATCGATTCAAACACCTCTGGTGACCGATTTCGAGTTCTTACGGTTTACTGGTGACTTTGACTTGGTCACTACACGTATACCTACTGCCCAAAACCCCGTTAACAGATGCAGTGTAAATTCATCCTTCCGTACTATACCTTTTTCTGCAAAATGAAAGATGCAACTTCAACACTAGAAGAATCTCGTGCATGTGTGCTCATCATCCGTGTTGACATTTTAGAGATAATAGAAAAGTCTGCTTATTTGAGTAGTTCGATTGACCCTGATAGTTTGTCTGACAAGGTCAATAATCGAATATGAACCTATGCTTGTATATGATGGTTTTTTTCCCCAAAAACGTTCAATCATGAATAGTTGGTGGGGTTTTGTAGAAAGTTTCACTGTCCACAGACCCACTAGGTCTTGTTAGAATGCCAAAAGTTATACGTAATAATCTAAAAGTGTTTTTTAAAAATAAAAATAAAAATGAGCGTTCAATCCTTTTTTATTGCTATTCTCGCCTCTGAGTTCTGTTACCATGTGTTGATGCTGTGTCACATGTGACAGTTATTCTTCATGTTCATTCAAGGCAAACAGACAGAGATACTCTCGATAGCTAGTAGGAAATCCAGTTTCAATAATCACTGTACACTTTTTGTCGCCGTTTTTTTTTAAAAAATATCTCTCGTCTTGATTAGTTTCCTTTATGCAAGAAGCAGTATTTAAAGTACAATGTTTGGTACGTGAATCTGTTGTTTACCAAGTAAAATCAGCTAATTTGCATACCCTGTGCTAACATTGGGAGGAGTGCTTTCGAAAATTTCCCATTTTTTTCAAAGGTCACTTTCGTCATTGTGTTGGAAGGAATCAATGTCGAGGTTATTCCAAATATTTTTCGTTAAGGTTGCCCTATCACCGTAATATTTCGTCGCAGATGAAGTAACAGTTTTCAACTGAAGGTAGTGCAGTATTACTGTGGGTTTTAACACAACTATTCCAGCTAACGCGGACAACTGGGAACGTACATGTTAACTGAAATGGGTTTGTCATCGTCAGTTTGAGAGACGAATCTGACAAGCATTGGCTGACTCTTTAGTACTTGACCCCATTTCTCTATTCCATGTCATGATTTGTCCATCTTGCGTCTTACTCCAGTTGGCTTTTGCAAAGACTGTTCGACGTGACCACTTACCCACTGACATTACTTCTGAATGGCCCATCCATCCAAAATCTTCGTATTCTTGAAGATTGAACAAGTGATTTCGCCTGACTCTTTCTACCAGCTATCCGTCCCGTCACTTTATCGCTGCTTATCCGTCTGAGCCACCTGATGCGGACGGTTAACCGCAGTCGTGACTAATCGAATAGTTGAAGGCGGTTGTTTGCTTACAAGCTGTTGGCATCTCGATATTGAATGTCTTAATTCTTAGTTAGGGCTTGCTCTTCTCGACAGCTGAAATAACAGTTCGGCTTCAGTGTAAACTGTTGCTGTCTTGCCGTTTACCATAAGTGTTACAGTTAGCTTCGACTTGTTATTACTGGACGTATGACATCTGTTGTAGCCTGTCGTCATCAGTTGTATTAGTGACACGTTTGTCACTGTATATTGCATTACTCATGTAAATGTATATGAGACGTCGTCGATTACTTGCCACACGATAAACAAATTGGAGAGGAGTAGGTCAGCTCCCTTTCAGAGCTAGGGTGCATAAATCAGGTTTATGCATTTCAGTTACTGGAACAGCGGCGTCTGTGTCTTTGACCAATAACCGTTTTATTTCTCATCTAAAGAGGTGTATTTAAATATGCCAGTTGATTTTCTGACACATCTAAGATGTAAACATAGTGTATTTGTCTCTCTCAAGTACGTCAAGCTCAGTTCAAGTTCTACAGGTAACTGCCAAACATATTCCGCATTGAGAATGATGTTTGCTATAGTTGGTAACTTCCTATTCTTGTTAAATTTCCCGGTAGATCGAGCGAAGAAGGACTGTTTGTGATACACACTTGGGGCTATCCTACTTGGTAAGCATATTACCTACCTGGATTCTACTGAAGACAACTTTGCTTGACAGTTTTCATAGAGTGAAAATGTTAAGTTGTGGTCTGCTTGCCGTTCAGTCCTCTAAGTGTGATGTGCAGCATCAGAGTATAAAGTATCGTTGGTAGATAATAAAAGTAACCTTATTAGTTGATTGGGTAATACAGCTCTAGAGATTGTTGGTCTGTTCGTGTACTTGAGAAGTTATATCAGGAATGGCGAAATAGGAGCCCTAGTTTTTAGGGCTAAGGCTTTGCCTTAAAAATCTCACGGTACCTTAGGGATTACGTTTATTAGATCACAGTTTTAACTGTCCCACTTCATGACTGCTGAATTTTGGCCACTAGAAGTTCTAGTTATCAAGCACATCAATGTTCTTGACCGTCAGTGTTTGCGTTCAGTTGCAGACATCGAATTATGTCAGTGGATATATATCAGGCGGATTGGGACAAGAATTTAGAGATCGGACAGGTTCATTCGCCCCGCATCCGGACAAAACATGCGTCTGAATTGACGTGTAACGGATCTGTCTAGTCAGTCAATCGTTTATCACGCCGTGCACCCTCTGGTTGGTCCCAGCTCATGGGTGTAAGACGCGGTCAGTCGATGATTTACTAAGACAAGACGAAAACAGCCGCTAGTAGACTATGTAGTGTTGGCCTTCTGTGTGTAGGACATCTCCATGTTCCGTTTAAAGTTGTACTGGAGACATTGCTGGTAATAGCGGCCAATGGGGTTTACGGGTGTAAATGTTATCACCGTCTGATCGAGCTTTATGTGCGGAAAGAACGTTTGTGAACCGGAATAGTGAATGCCACAAAGAAACTGTCTCACTCTCGTTTACAAGTTTGTTTGTTGACTCGATATATGCATCTTGTGGCTTGTTTTGATTTAGACAAGGATTTTAAGAACTTAGTCTCGTTCCTCACTTCTAGGCTATCCCTGAACTAGGGTTATCCGTTTGCCATTAAGTGGTTGTCATGCATTGGTATAAATCACCGGTGTGTTGTCGTTTCAAAATATTTATCCGTTCGTTATGTTCCAGCAACCACGTCGGTTTGTGTATCTTCTGAATAGAGATATCCAATACATCTTTCTTATCGGTCCATAGTGCCCATCATCGGTTTGATTCACACTCTCCTTCCCGCGAGATGTGAAACCAAAGTTTTTCATCTGACTAATTGAGTAACTGATGATTCGTTAATTCGGTTGTTCTTTAAAAAATTCATGCTGAGTAAACCTTCTTGCTACGAGAGGTCGGTAAGTCCAGCATCTTCTGAAGGATCTGATAAGCTACATCAACGATGGTTATAATTAAGGAATTGTTGTAAACCGTCGAAAGGATACGCTGGTTCGTCCTCGATATAGCAATGCGCTTGACAGAAATCGGATTCTCCTCCTGTAATAATTAACACGGAAAATCTCGGTCCCGAAAATACCGCGACTGTCCCCGTAATTTGCTCCCAAGACAAACCAAAAGACGCGTGCAAAAAAACAGCTTTGTTCCGTCCCAAAGCATGTATGATAAGACGATATATATATATATATAATATTATATGGTGCGTAGTGACCTAAAAACATTCTCGAATCAGAAAATAAGGACAGTTACCGAAAAAAATAGTTAGGGTCACTAAGCCACCAATGAGCATAGCGGAATAAAGGTCGGACAGGTAAAAAATAACCAAGGTTACCTCTCGACCGTTCTGGACAGTTCCGCTCATTCTGATTGGATTAATCGTTTTTCTCGAGGACGGAGGCGGTTTTGGACGGAAAAAATGGACTCCTCAACAGGAATGCTCTCACTAAGTGAAACTCCCATCAGGATTCGCCGTCTCCGCGACTAGTGTTTCATTTGTTTTTTGTGTGTCACTTTTGTTACTTTTTATGCATATTTCCTGTAGGCTTGCGTTATATACCGCCTACTTGTGCCTGGTTATGCGTTTAAACCGTGTAATTGAGTATTTTTAAAAAATACAATATGACCCATGAAAATTCAAACGACCTGCTTTCGACGGACGTGAATATGCAGTCAATTCTGTTATCGCGTTCGTAATCACTAGATCTGTCCGCTTCAACCACCCAAACGGTTTGTGCATTAAAAGCAGGCTTCGCTATTTCTCTTAGTTACTTATTTCGTTTTTCCAGGCGGACTCCGGAACAAGTCGTTTGAACTTCTGTAGACCACATTACACATATAAATTAAACCTCCCTCACAACTGATTTTCACATCCCCATAGAATTTCTAGCTAACTCGTTTCGTAAGAACCTCTACTCAAATTCCGGTCTTTTTATCGTCCATCGGCAGCACATATCCTTGCCACGGCCGTGACTGAAACTCTGGGCGCGCTTTTATGAGGCAGTCGTGTTAGTCACTGCACCATTGACCTCGCGTTAGGCACAGCTGAATTATATGCAGACTCTCAGCCACATTCGGCAGCTGCGATCAATTCTGAGTGATGTTCACTTTATAGTAGATCAAAAACCCTACTACTAACCTTATATATATTCTGACCTTCGGTTTAACCATCTATTTTAGTGACTAGCATATTAATTATCATCTTTTCTCTTACAGACTCAATGGCCCTTCAGGATTCCGATTGTAGTATATGTTTACAGAATTTCGTACATCCGGTGCAACTGCCTTGTGGCCACATATTCTGTTTCCTGTGTATCAAAGGTTGCGCCTTTCATCGTCGTCGTTGTCCCATGTGTCGCAGTCGATTCTCCGTACGATTTTTTGAAGATCCTAAATTAGTTGTTGGTACGTTGTCGCCGTTTACGTAGTTTCTTGTTTTGGCAGTAAAGTATCTGCACTATTCAACTCGTATGTCATACGGAAACAGTTTCCCATCATTGTGCACCGCTTTTTTTAAAATTATCTCAGAAGTTCATATTTTGCGTGAATATGGGAACATAGAACGTAATCTTTGATATGCCAGATTTCAACCTTTCAACGTTTGTGATCTTCACCTAAGGTCTCTGGTAATATTACTCCGTTTTTAGCAGTTTTGATTAATTAATCTGATGAATGTGATTTTCATAATTTTGCTTATAACCAGAACGTTTGTCATTCTGGGTCATTGATTTATAATCCACTCGTATGCTTTCAACCATATCACGCGGAATGCGGCTGATAGAAAAAGGGCTAAACGATTTTGACCTATTTTGATGCAGAAATGAGCAGATCGGTAAATTCCAGACGATTTAACGGATTCCATTCGGCGAAGTCATCGTAAGATATGCTTGAAAAGTCACGGAAATATGAGGATTTTTGGTAGGTGAGACTTGTTGAGGCTGCGTCAAATACCAGCATTTTTTAGCATTCGAAGGAGACACTGAAGATTCCGATCGCTGAAGGGGTGTGCAAGTACTGAATGAAGCTCCACATCTGAAAGGTTGAAAAGTGGCATGGTTGTCGGTTCTAACCGGGGAGGACATGCTGCACCTTAAGCGAAAGTTGAGACGATTTTTTCTTCCAGTGATGAACCAGCCGACTTGACAGGTTCCGATGTTTGGGTGTACTGGTACTAGCTTGACTGCCCAAAAGATAACAAGTATTTCATTGTACCGAGTTGCAGCATAATGTCTGATGGTTCTTTGGACCACACCCTGAAGGAACAATCAAATTTGCCACGCTGAAAAAGAAAATACTAGTGGTCCGTTGTCATTTTCGAAAATTGTCTGCTGTCTGAAGACGCACAGATGTATGATGGAAACTTCGTCTTCCAACAATGTGTATCTCATCTCTCTGCATGGTGTTGAAATTGGCCCAGTATAAGTTTCACACAGAGCTTATGAGGAGTTCTCATCCGTCCAATAAGAGGGATGGAAAGATGTGTTACAGTTCTGAGGAGTAATAGAGAGCATATACTTCGTGAGGTTGTAACTTCCTACTTTGTATGTCTGTTCACAGTGACTTTATGTGTATTTTGTGTCCGTTTTAGTGTTTTCTCTTTATCATTCGTCTATCTTTTGTTTAACTGTTGAAATCTCTTTCGTTATAGATAGTCTTTCATGTTTTCACATTTTTCGCGCAAAAGAGTGTTACAAAAAAATTACTCGCACATAATAATTGAAAATGAGTTTGTTTAGTTTCATCTCTGGTTTATCTGCGTGCTCATTTTGTCACATACTCATGAGGAAGATTTGTGGCACATCGAATAAAACACGTTTAGTTTTATGAAGAAGGAGTTACTGAAATTACGCAGGATCACTACACTGTCGCTAAGTTGTCGCATTTCGTTTCACACACATTCAACATTATCTTGCTGAAGTTAACTGAGTTGTTTGACGTTTGCCCGATTTTACTCTAATAACATTCTATCTTGTGTTTGAGGAGATAGTTTGTAATTTCGATGTATGCGTCATGAAGATATAGGCCAAAAGTATGTTCTAGGTTAGGCTGTTCTAAGGAACAATCCACGTTATGTATATTTTCTGTTACACAAAGCCTGGTCGAGGAATTGATGTAAGGTCACACAACGGATCGAGGAGAAAAGAGTAAGGTGAACTGGTATGTCGTCAAGTTGGAATAAATCTCCTACACAGAGTTTGTGGTTCGACCATACACGACAAATCTTGTGCAAGCATCGACTGTCAGCACTAGGTTGTTGGTAAACAGTCATCAGGCTCAGTTTCGTAACCAAACTAAAGGACAAAACATTTGAATGCAAATGCATCTGACGTTTCCATCATTTCAAGTGGCCCAGATCCGTATATTTCGTTCCGTTGTCTTAACTGGGAGTGGTAGTCGCTTTGCTCAGATACATATGTCATTTCTCCCAAATTGTGAATGATGCTAGATACGTAACCAATCATCATATAAGCAGTTGTTTGTTGATGTGTTACTTCCTGTTTCTCCACGATGCAAATACCATGTTTGCATCATGTGTTCGTTCCGTGTATATTGGAATCACAAATGTTCCAAGGGTTCGTGTTCTAACACGATAGGCGAAACTTCCTCTGTTATTTCATTGGGCACCATCAATAAGGATACGTGGTACTTTCGACGTTTTACATTTGCCATCTTTGATTCCACTATTATCCGTTTCTGACGTCCAATTGTCCGCGGATGTTTTTTTTTGCCTTGGGTAAATCCCCCTATTTGACGACTAAGTTCCGTGCGAGCTTTTCTGCGTCCTCTCAGAGCGCAGTTGGTA
>LOND01004355.1:30660-46391 GCA_014220965.1 Paragonimus kellicotti
TTCCCTTATACTACATCTGCCCGGCTACCAAGTATTAATGTGAGTATTATAGTGCGATCGCTCGTCGTCATTGCAGTATCAGGTTTTTTTTAACGTCCATTGAATATCGTTCGCAACTTGTCACAGCTGTCACATTCTGATTCACTTTTCAGTCAGCTCCTTCCAAAATAATCACTAGGTCCAAGTCTCAGTATTGTTAGATGTAACCCGCAGTGCATACCTACAGCTGGAACAAAACACGGACCGTGCTTTCATGAGTTAACCGGGTTGACCAGTGTACCACTCACCTCACACTAAACATATCTGAATTATCGCCTGTAAAAGTTCAAATGGCGCGATCGCCTCAACAGGGTATATACTAATTGTGGTGTTAATTCCTTGTCATCACCAAGCGACTAGGACTTCTGTCCAAGTTGGATCTGAAGAAATCATTTGACCTGTTGAGCACAGTTAAGTCCGCCAGCTAAATTATTTATTTATATTAGAAATCGTAAGGAACGTACAACCGAGCCTTGAGGGATTGTCATGTATGACTAATATGTCAGCTTGCACATAAAAGCTCTTGTTACCTAGATAGGTCCCAACCCGTCTAAGTAGTCTTGGGACTACGTTAGATAATCCTGGTCCCATGAGTAATAAGCGATGATTAGCGGAAACAACCGCCGTCGGAAACTCCGTATAACATGATTCAAATCATTTGTTTCGATCCATTAGTAATTTTTTCTCCCGGAAAGATAGTAGGTTTGTCAGGCAAGATTTTCGTCTCCTGGAGTGGTGCTGTTGCTTTACGAAAATCTCGCATTTGAAAACGTTATGCTCCACATTGTACCCGATAGTCCGTGACTCTTGACCTTGCTGATGTGGAGCTTACGGGCAGACTGGTTGATATCTCCTCCCATTTCGAGAGTTGGAGTGACTGCAACCGACGCTTAGTTCTCCGCTAACCCTGTCTGATTCATGAGCATACTAAACACTCTAGTAAGCTGGTATGCTAAGGCTCCCGCCAGTGTTTGCAGGATAGCAGTATGGATGCCATTTGTTTCACTGCCTTAGCGGTCTGAATTCCGTAATTTATTTTAAACGTCGCATGCGGTAGGTCAGACCTTGTCTAAATTTTAAATGACCTACCGATGTTTCGGGTTTCGCCTTTCAGAGAAAGAAATGGAGTTTCTGTCCTCTTACAGCTCGTTGTCGAGTGTTTTCTTGGTTTATCCTTGACGCGATCAACCGCAACCCCTAAGGATACCTTGGATTGTATTGGGCTTGACCCACCCAACTGCGCTCCCTTTATGACCCAAATTACATTCTATCTCTATCGATTAGCCGTAAGTTCTGCAGTTTTACACTCCAACAACATTTTGTGCCCTGTTGTAATTTCAAACCACATCCAAGCCCCACTCTAAAGTTTCTAAGCCTCAATTTCTGAACCCTCATCCTCCACCATGCTGGAGTGCCACGACACTCGACCCAAATTCGTTAACCACAGTTTTAAGACACTTTGATTTTCCCCCACCCTTAATCGATGGTCATTTCCCGTTCAATATCTTGACCTGTCCGTGACAGGATGTGTGACTTCTGTGTCAGGTTACACGTTACCATCCTCCCGTAGTCGTGACGCCGTATATCCGACGTTTTCAAACTCGTGATTGCTAAGGCTGACTTGATAATGGCTTTATCCCCTGCCCATGGACGCCCCAGTCTACTGGAAACTAAACTCGTCCATGTTTACAGTGATCATCAGATCTAGTATGCCCAATGAACCCTTTGGTCTAAAACGTATGAACTGATATACATGTTGTCCGAGATTTCCGGAATAAATCAGTCCGTGTGACGGCACTCTAAAGAGCCCACTCAATAAACTCTCTTCACTCCAATTAATTGAAGTCGCCCAGAAAAGGACATTTATTATTTTGAGTAACCTGTTTTTCGAGGAGTGCAGCCACTTATGCATCTTCTGATTCTGTTACCGGAGCACTCCCATGTAAGCAAGCAACAGGTACGGAATCCCTCATGTTGTAACAAAACCGTTGACTACACGCATACCGGGTGACATCAGTTCAACGCAGGATTTCTGTTATTGCTTTTGAGATAGCAGAACGAGAGTAGCTCCACATATCCTACCACCATATCTGTCCCTACAGTATCAACAATAGTCTAGCGGACATAAGCTCGTGACCTCTACTGCTGGTCTGAGTCACGTCTCGGTGACTGCTATAACAGCAACCCCCGCCGTAATAGCTTTCAGCACATTTCATTCGTTTTCAACGCCACATGAATTCGTAGATATCGTACTCATATCTGCTCGGTCAACTTTAGGTACCTTCGCTTTAGACCTACATGGGAGAACATGTTCAGATTCTATACTCGATCGGTAAGCCCAACTTTTTGGGATCAGTGCAATTTTCCTCATAGATAAGATTCTCATTGCTGTTTCAGGTTAAATGTATCTGGCGGTACGTGATCCGGATGTTACGAAATTCATTGCAATGCATAGTTGTCGTAAGCCGGTCTTATTAATTCTTTCTGTAATAGATTTATTCTCACTGTATAAGCCCAACTGAATCACGAACACTCTATCCGCATTGCTCGTCAGTGTTTCACTGAAATTGTTTATCAGCCTATCATTGACCACTGATCTCTGACTGCCTTTTAATGTACTGTGCCACGTGACGCAAAATTGTCTGATGGCAACTACAACTACTATCGGGTAGCTCACCGAACGCACTCAACACTGGCAGTTAGGGAACTATTCTTATGTCGTGGGTTCGCAGACTTCACCACCATTGGTCTGGACTTAGTAAGTTCTGATGCATGGGAACCCTGTCATATTCAAAGCCTTCAAATTCGCTTAGGATCTACACGGCCCGGGATACTGATCCTCCTGAGCAAGTTTATTAACCAATAGCGCACTGCGACCTATCCTTGACATCCGTCTTTAAAGAATGGATTCGGCATTTTTCGATTCACTACATCCCTATTCCTCCCTAAGCCTAGATCCCTGGTTTGATCGAAACGTGAAAGTACCACGACCATAGCACTCCTATCGGCCCGTATTGTAGATTGTTTCAATTGTATTTCATAAGTCAGTAGCAGCCCCTCTTCCAGTTGCTCGGCAATGTGATTGGATCTTCCAATGAACCACTACTCTAACCTCTCTTCTCACCACAGCACTTTGCTGCTTAAAACGTTTTTCCTCCGTAGGCCCAAGGTTAGACTTGCGCAATTTCGTTTCTCCAATCTGGATACCATAGGCGATTGGTCTCCGAGCATAATCCCTGTCTGATCGTTCATAATTATGCTTTAATGTTGCTCTGAGGAAGACTTAATTCGATCCATTTTATCAAAACCCTACTTGATATTCTCATCATATCTCTGGATTCAGCTTTAACGAGTACAGTATACACTGGTTATATTTCGGGCAAACCCATTTCAAAACGTTGTGCTTCGTACACGGTAAATGAGTATACGTTTTTAGCTGACTACATTCAAGGTGGTACCAAGTGTTGCATGTATCGCAGTATATACCGTATTCCTATATGTCGAGGTAACATCCTTCCTTTCACAGAGAAACTCGGCGCCGTCGTTCTTATCTGGATTGCGATCAGTGAGCGACTGATAGGTCACTCTGGTGCTTCCAGTCACTTAGAATAATCAATGACTTACTGTTGCTGGAACTTAATTCTGCAAGTAGAAATTAAACAGAAAGATTCTTCAGTAGTGCCCCGGAAGTCAGAGGATGGTCACCAGCTTAAAGCTAGAAAGTCTACAGGCTATCCCAAAGTCTTGATGAAACAAATAGTACATAACGGTTCACATGAGACGTCTTTCGTCACTGATTATCACAAAAGTCATCGAGTCTCCTGCGAACTAATGTGGAAAGTCTTTCTCATCGAACTTTTAGAAACATTTCAGATAATTAAGCATTTATAAGTGGGTAGTCCAAATGGTGAATGTTTCTTTCCCACTGAAAAATTTCAACCATGCTTCAAGCATCTTCACGTCGGTGGTGCATATTCGAAAGTCCATATGACAGTGGTCAACACGGTTTTGCAACATGCACGTGAATCGGAATTCAAATGCGGGGTTGTTCAGGATTTACATTACTATGAAGCCTGTTTTTATTCCGTTCACTGCGCGCTTTGACCGTCTGAATCGTCTGTCTGTAGGCTGTTCGATCGAAAATTTACTAAACGCATTGTGTGCTGTACCGTTTACTACCGACCTGTTTAACCAGCCATAGATTTGCCAAGTCGAGGCGATCGATCCGTACGCTGATCAACTCCCTTGCTTTCATTTTGTGCACAGTCTTACGTGTAACTGTCGCTCTCTCCTAGCCTACTCGTTACAATACACGAGCTAGTTTGTTACCTCTCGGGCCTACGAAATGCAACTGAGCTTCAGTGTGAGCAAAACACAAGTCAAACGCCTCTATCTGCAAGTGGCTGGATGGATGTATTACCTGGAAGCAAAACCTGCAAACAGCTTTACTTGGAATTCACTTGATATCAACCAACTCAGTCATTACATATCATTAATCAGAGGGCTGTCCAGCAGGCTTACCTGTAGTTGTGTCTTCAAATTTACGGAGAAATCTCATTTGTGTGGCCTTTGGTTTGTGTTAACAAGACACTTATGTTATGCCTATTTTGGTACTTGAGTGCTCTGATGTCACTTGTGGGCGAATATTACCGACATTCTGCCTATAGCCTGAGGTCAATGACACATTGGTCATCACGGTTGCCTCATGAGCAAATGTCAAGGCTACTCTCTTCTGACAAGTAATAAAAAAAGCGAAACTTAGGCGAAATGCTTCAATCCCAGATGGATTGGCTGGAAATTTCATGTGAGTACTGGGGCTACCTACAAAACTGAATGAGGTTCAATTCGTATTAACCAAAATCCCCACTTATTCATCAAATACCGGAGACAATTTAGGTAAAATTGAAAGAGTTTGCGTTTGCAAAAGGAAGCTTTATTGTGCACGGTATTTTGACAATAGTGGAGCGATATTTATGCTATGATAGCAGACGTGACATAGTCGTTTATTCCACATGTGCCATCTCCACGATATATGCGGAAGTAACCCTAAAATGTTAGAAGTGATTAACATTAGTGGATATTAGGCCAACAAATTTTGGAACGTAAAATATGAACGCATGCTTATTCACATTCTAAACAGACTGACGCGTGGTATTGTAATAGGAATTGGGCAGCGATAGTTCGTGGTCGTTAACTACATAACGACCATATGTCTACAAGAAACTACGTAGACGCCGTACCAGAGTGACATCCAGCGTAAATACCAACATTGCGTTAAAGGAATTGATGAACTCAATATGAGAACGTTGACTTGTGAACTGAGGTTCTGTTCAACCATAAGTATGAAAATTTTGCAATGGAAATCTTTGCTCCAGCAAGGAGTATACAAATCGACTGCAAATTAGACCGAGTAGATCGATTAGTCGGGGAACATTGAACCTTGAATTGAGGTGAGATGCAGATAGCAAATGTATAATTTTTGACAGACTATTTAAGAATATATAGGAACGCCCACGGCCAACTTTTATATCAGTTAAATGATTGAGCCCCACCGTCGTATTGCAGGATAGAGTTAGTGCTCTCAAGGAACCGTGATAGTTTATCGAATAACGCTCAAACACACCTACAAATCGGGCCTTGTTTCATTTATGCGTATACGGCCGGCTCTCAGCTGACAACAAAAAATAGCTGACAGCCAGGTAGTACGTATTTGGAGTGATGTACACAGACCACCTGGAAAATAATCTCCAGGTTAATAATACATCATCGAATTATTCACAAATAACATTCAGCAAGGCGATATTTGGACTGATATTTTTGTTGAGGAGCTAGTTTATTGAGCACGCCGTTCGAGATGAAGCATCTCTGAAAATGTTATATAGACTTTTATGCATATTATGAATTCTGCACAAATATATGATCCTAACCGAAGGCATTCACAATCTGATATTATCTAAGTTTAACAAGGCTTATTTCTGAACGTACGTTATAACAACAGGCAAGTTCGGTTATGCATGCGCCACTCTGACAAAATGATATCATGCGGTCAACTCCGAAGTCTTCAAAGCCGATGAAATATCCAAGCTGAATAGTGACCTTGTAATAATGTCGGAATATACCCCTATTTTCCGCGTTACCGTAAACTCACATTTTCTCCCCAACGAGTCCCCCAACTATTCTTGACAATCCAGTACGGCGTTCCATTCTCTGGATCGTAGCCAACACTCAGAAACGACGTGATTCAATCCCGATGCAGGACAAAGATATTCCGGTGGATGGCTAATACCTCTCCGGTAAAACTGTATTGAAAAATGTAGGAAAGTGTGTTAATACTGGATGGTATGACAGACTGGTTTCATGAAAGACAATTGTGTGAAACATACTGACGATTACTATAGTTGAAGCGTGTGACATTTACCGTGTGTCCTTATGTTGCATAAGTCTAAACCATAGAGACAAGAGGCGAAGTTGGGAAATCACAGGGGTCGTATGCGCACCTGTGAGTAATTGCGTACTCACCAAAAGTGTTGTATTGGATATACAAAGCTATCAATGTCTTGCACAGTTATGACAGTATTTCTCATTAGAAGTCAATAACCATTGGTTATCTATGATATTCAGGTCAATAGAGTGCATGTAGTGCATGCTGGCTTTCAGATTCTGCTGTAGGTTTATATCTGACATTGTCTTAGAAATTCTGTATTTGGTTTTCTTCAAAGTTATTGGGTAATTCACTGGATTACAGTTAGCCTCAATTAAAACAAAACAAAACGTTTTATAATTAACCAGATAAAGATTACTGAACACAAAGTAAGAATTATTCACTTTACTCGTATGCACACTTCGTTGTGGAAGCAAATTCCCCGTGTGATAATAATTGTAGCGCCATATAATAGAGCAGTGATGAAGTACAGCTGTTTGGTGTAGGTAATCTATCCTACATTCCAACAAATAAAGCCTATAGTGTTGTTCAGAACTATATCCAGCACCGTTGTGAACCGCAGACATTCAGGACAGTTAGACCCCGAACGAACAGATCTGATGACTCGAAGCGGGCATGACAACGTATGTCGTCCGATGTCCGACATGTAGCGCGTGGTAAAGAATATCTTACTGCTTACTTTACTACCTTGCATCATTTTCTACCTACGAGGCAACCATTGATGTCCATATGGTCATGTATGATATGAAGCATATTGGAAACATGTATGAATCTGAATATGTATTTGAAGCACACTTAAAGCAAGTTTTTGGCAACCACGAGTGAATAAATAATTATTTGAACCATCCTCGCGAATCAGTTGTTGGATGTTTTTTTTATAAACACCCGACCTTGTACAGTAGTAGTGCAAGTGATAATGGTCAGTTGCACCCAAACGTTATCTGAATATTGTACAAACAATAGCGTTACTAAGTAACTATCAGCTAACTCACTTGCAACTGGTCAGCATTGAGGGCAACACTTAGAGGACCGTTATCAGCAAGCCAGGCAGCCTGTTTCAGTTCGTCTTTGGGAAGCATAACTGAATCGTTCAGGTAGGCGACAAACAATCTTTTGTCCAACCAGCATTGTGACGATTGCCTTCCAGTGTACGGATAAGCTGTTTGTGTTTCCACTCCACCCATTCGCTTAAGCTCCTTGTAAGCGTCCATTGGATAACCACCATTGCAGCCTTCATCCACATGGTCACAATCCAGTAATTGCTGAAAAATCGTTGTCCAAATCCAGAAATTACTTTCAGTTAGTCAGTCCATGAATAAAAATTCGGACTGATAATAGTGCAACATGGTGGTTAAGTTTTGGACAAATACTGTTTTAAAATGCATTGCATGTCCAACTTCATTAGAGTACAAAGTTAGAAATCGCATTTCAAGAGTTGATTAACCAGAGGTTCAAACTCATAAACATCAACATTAAACTCACTTGTTTACTAAGTACTATGAGGTCCCCCGTCTTCCTGAACCACTGACCCTCAACGTTACCGATTGTTGAAAATGCCCAACAAGAACCACAAGCACCCTGCTGTTCGACTGGGTTTACTGCTCCCAGGGATCGCCAGTCGACACTATCTGGGATGTGCTTCACATTTTCGATTTCAATTTCCTTTGCTGTCCTCGCGTGTTTCTTCAACTTTGCATTCGCATACAGAGCGGTAAATTCCTCAGCTGCGTTGAAGGATTTGATGAGTACTCTGTCACTGTCTATATTTATGGGGCTTACCTGTTAGGTCAGAGAACTGGGTAATGCCGTACTCAGCAGTTCCTTGTTCTAAGGTCTGATAGAGTTCAGCGCGCATCAGGTTATTCTTAAAGACCGTAAAACGGTATTCGTCATCTACAAATTGAATAGTTGTTCATGTGATATACACGCAAAGAAGCTTACCATCGTTGGAAAACCTCTTGTTGTATTTTCGTTTAAATTCCTCGTACAATTCGCGTGCATTATCCGGGTCACGGTAGTAGAGAAACTGATGAAGAACATTGAAGACATTTTCATAAACAATATTTTTGCATTCGATTATTTTGTAATTGTGGTTAGAAAAGAATAAACGAATCAACCAAACACAACGCATTAAGCGTGGCCCTGTATTAATGACATTAATTTTTTTCAACTGTTTCTATCCACCTCATTCTATTAACCAGTCCAGTTTCCTTTCTGTCTTTTACATCATAGGTTGTGACATGTAATATGACCATATTTGTTACATGCATTGCATTACTTAAAAATACAAGCAACCACCTTATTTTTCAAAGGCTACCGTGTGTCGTAATAAGGAGATAAATCACTCAAATGCTGACTGATGTTGATACCCTTAATGATCTACTTATCTACTCCACAGTAACCTATTTAGAGCCTATGGTTCTGATGAAACAACTTGTAAGCCAACGATGAAGGAACAGCTCACTTACCTCGGTAGGTTTCTGCAGCTTGACTGCAACTGTCAAGCCTATGCACAATGTGACGATTAGTAGTTTCATGTTAGCGATGCCGAAATACATTGTTTTGAGTATCGTCATTTTATGGTTCTCATAATAGCAAAGTTCACCACGGGTTTGCATGGATCAAAAAATAGGCATTTGATAGTGTACACTTTGAAACCCTTACTGTGTTAAATTTGTTTTTCAACGGGTTAACTGTAGGACACCTTGAACATAGTGTAACCTTGTATTATTTTCAAAAAACAATAAAAACTTCGCGTGTTCAGGTTTTTTGACTTTGAAAAACGATTGTTATGAACTGATACGATAAACCTATCCATTTTGACACTCTCCTGATCAAACAATTGGCCAAATTCCATTACTTTGTCGGTTTGTTAACGCCTCTGTATTTGATAGTTGGCTAGTAAACAGCCTATATCTCACGTTCATAAATGTCACACTGATACCACATGTCCTACTTTGTACTCATCCAACTGCTCAGATAGAGCTGACAGATTATTGTAGCTGAATCAGGTGTACCCATGCTACGATCGATAGGCCTATAAGACTGTTCACCACACTTTTCCTGCAATGAGAGCTTCATAAAACAAGTGTCGTATACACGTGGTTAGAGTTGTGCATCGTTTTTGCGAGTTCGAAACATTTCAGTGAACAGAACATAAGTGGCTTTCTCTATCTTCCAGCAACTTGGGGACTTACATAAGTTGTTCGGGTGGACGTGCCAATGAAAATTAATGTTGTAATGAGTACAATAATGGTTTACTGACTGATCGTATGCACTTATTTCAAGGCCTCTCAATTAGGTCCTATTCACAGGCAGACACATTTGATCACGTGAATGACTAAGGAAAAGTGTAACAGTTGGGATTTTGGAAAAAAACAGTGTTTTTAGATTACAATCATAATGCGACATCTAATAGAACGTGGGTATGGGTGTTCATAAACAATTGACGAATAAAATGATCCAAGAGACACAAACGTGGAAAATCGTTATTCTCGTTTATTGACAGTGTTCACTGCAATGATATATCTGAATAAAAGTTGTGTTCAAGTATAGCGCAAATTTGCTCTTGTAATCGAATCCTGGAACTTTAGTGTGAAAGGAGAAATACGTAATGTTCCACTGTCAGAGAAGAGAAAAGAGTGCTCCAACAATCACCTACGCATACTGTTGATGTCAAACGTGAGACACACTCGGAGAGATTACTGGTGAATGCGATGCCAGCATACAACTGCTCATTTTTTAACAGTCTCTTATTAACCACGTGACACGTGGTTCATCAGTAATGGTGATTCTCCTCCATCAGACTACCATGCACGACCAATGTTCCCGTCGTGTATCCGTTGATATCAGTGTCATCGTAAACTGTAACGGTCACGCCGCGATCAAATTTGCTATTCTGATTTAGTTGCACGTGTCAATGGAACACATTAGTTTTTCGGCTCAAGTGATAGTTTTATTCGACAAAGCACCTGAAATCGTGAGGTCTATTTGAAATCGTTAGAACAAAATTTCTCCCAAAACCCTTACATCATTCAAACATTTCAAACAGATAACAGAATCAGATGCTTTCACCAATCATATCTGATCATGAATCACTCAATCAATTTGCACGCCGAACATCCACAGTTAAACTGCTCGAGAAATTTACGATGTTCCACTCAGTCACACAGAGCTGACAATTTGACATTCGAAATAATCCAAGTCCCAGAGCGTACATTGACAATTACAAAACTGCTGATTAAGACAGTCGGGTTAATAAGACAATGTCTCAAGTTCTACTGTGCATCGAATAATGCGATCGAAAGGGTTCAAATGTTTATGGTACTTTCGAAACACTTCACAATATCATTAAATCATACCCCAGAGTGTGACTTAAAAAATACACATGTTATCAGGGCGATGAAAGTCGGACAGTTTGGTGATCTGTTTTCTAGTTGTTTGTGTAGTACTCCAATAGACTCACCTCTTTATTCAAACAGGCTCAATTTGATCGAAGATGATAACACGTCGCTAAGCCTCAGCTTCGTATTATTTTTCGAGAGTCATCATATATGAAATCTACGTGATGATTTCATTCGTTTAATCAACATCTACAATGATAATAACGACTGCCTCCCCTATTCATGTTGTCGGTGAATTTTACATGCTCCGGTTGTTTCTCATAGTCCCATGCGTACACATCTTTCATGGGTGACTCGAGGTGAATTTACCTACCAGAGCATCAAACAATCAGGGAAATTTTATGCGCCAGTTTGTGTTTCTTCTTCAATCCTCAATATGCCTCTATAACTTGGGTGCCGTCGTTCGCATTGTTGTAACCGCAAAGACGCAAGGGGTAGTATACCATTCACAACGAAACTGCCTGTTATACAACAGCATTATGTTGCAGTTGGGGGTTCGCATCGATCCACAAGTCGTACAGGTAACATCACGACCGACCGAAGTGAATATGGTTAGGCAAACGTCAGTTTGTCAGCAAAAGTCTGAAAGTGAGTGCAGAAGAACCACGTAACCTTTCCGAGTAGACGACTGATATGTACATGCACTGTGGTGGCGTGTTGTTAGCAATACACAATTGTCCGTGTGCACGGAACCTCGACGCATTTCCAACCGCCAAATTGAACCTACCACCCAGCATTCTGTTTTTTCGTGAGATACATACAGTGCAGAAAAGTGGTATTAGGCTTCTGAACCTAGTTGGACAATAACCATGGGCTATTTGGATGATCCTTGGATAACGGTGTATGTTGCTTCCCAGTAATCATACCCGATAAACTACGAGCACGGTAGGGACGAACCATGCCAACCGTTGCAAACGGAGAGAAGGTTCCCAACGGTTTTCCAATAGGACTTGTTAAGTGCAGTCATTGTGTTCAGTAACAGCACATTTGGCAATCTGTAAGTTGACAACGTTCTAAAAAACCAGTAATATTAAATTCTTCACTTTTAATCTACCACAATCGATGAGAATTCCAGAACCTGTTTGGGGATGCCATTTCAAAATGCGAAGTTGCATGCTGATATCATATCGAATGATACCACTCTTCAACATCGTCAGCAGTGTCCTGACTTCGGTACAACTGGTATCTCAGGGAAATATTTTTGCAGTCCCTAGAGCAGCCAGATATTGCCATAGCTTAACCACACATTCAGATAACCAGAAACAGGGTTACGCACCGAAAACAAACATAGGGGATGGTCCAGCCCAAATCCACATCAGACAGCCTGACAATGCATCCAATATGTGCGTTGTTCTCATTCATACTAACTACCTCTCGAAAAACTCGTAGTTTTGAAGGAGGCGTCTGTCTTACATGGGACTCTCGTTTCGTGACCATATCGCAACTATAAGCATTGACCCCTATCTACCTTCAAGACAACGGAACGATGTAGCCGTCTTCCATCAACGTAGCATTCTCGTTTATCATGCTGACGTCTGCCACATCTTCCATCCATAATTGCTGACTCATAGAAACTCCAGGTGTCCAATCGATATCTGTCCACTGCTAAGATTGTGATTACAATGGCTGTTGTATGTTCCCTGTGATCTGAGTGACCAAGCACTACCCTAACAATATAAGACGATTTTCGGTCCATAAGTCTTTGAATCGTCTCAAGGATTGCAGCTTCCTTCGAGTCAATGGTTTTGTATAGCAATGAAAGTGCACATTTGATGTCGACGATCTCGAATCAATCGGGAGAGCATGATCCAAAACTTGCGTGCTTGCAGACAGGAGATCGGTTCCCTACCCCAACTTGCTTAATCGTCAAGTGGACGGAAGTGATATTTCAAGTTGGATCGCGCATATTGTTCCTATCAAAAAATTTGTTTTGACTCACGGGGCCGCAGATTATTCAAAACACTGAGGAAATGTCTACAAAACATACTTATTCGACAGACATATCGCCTTCCTCGTTGTGTTGCTGAAATCCCCGTATTTAGTGACCTAGCCGGCTCACGTGTACGTGACCCCTATCTGTCGCCTCCTAACATCAAGCCAACGCACACCGAATGTCGACTGGTCCCATATTCCCACGTCCGTGCATCCAGTTTCATTCCTCCAGCGTTGCCTATGTGTGACTGTCTTCGCCGGCTCAGTCCTCCTCTTCTGCCTAGGGTAGGAAGTTCGCCGGATGTAGTGTTATTGCAAAGTTTGCGTGTGTAGGTGTTGATCACACTGTTTGTCAAGTGTCATATGCGTGACGGCTATTTCGGTGTATATCATATCCAGGAAACGACAGGCAGGATTGCAGTAGATAACTACTTGCTCAAAAATGGATCAAGGCGAAATGCCACAAAGTCGTTTGTTTACCCGCGACGTAAATTTCTCTGCAACACTTTTTTGGAGCTCACTGACAGATGGCAGTAACAGATCGCGTTAACAGTCTGCCGACCTGCACGAGAGACACTCCGACAAATGTAGACCGGTAAACGTACGTACGCAAACGCCCACCTGATGAGGATCCCGCATGGTAAGGTTATCGAGCAATCTGAACGTTACTCACGAGCAAATATAGCTGAACATATGATTGCATCTGATTATTTGGTCGTGTTTAATGTGAAGGCGAAAGCGCGGTGGCTAACACGGTTGTTTCTTGAAAGTTGGGCCAGAAGTCAAATTCCAATTGGAATAAAGGCGTAACAGCATTTGTGCGTCCAAGCCCAAATCATGTATATCAAGGAAGCGGCATTCTATCTTCGTGGTACGCAAGTTTATTACACGCCGTATAGCTCATACATTCTAATTGAATTACACCACAGCTTCAATCTCAAGTTATTCGTGGGTCTGAGATGGTCAGTACTGTGCCTTTCGGGCCCATGTTCCCAATTGTACGATAACTGTGACAACTTGTCTGCAACCTCTCTCACGCTTTCATGTCTAGTATCTGTAGGCATCAGGATCTGAAGAATGACGAGAAACCTATTTCCATGCGTATACAACATCCGTCCGTTGTGTGAAATATGTGTGCTTATAGTTGGACGGCCTAGTTCCTCAAAGATGGATCGGTCAGGAAGAACTGATTCAGTATCCTCCGAGGCACCCTGATTTGGTTACCTTGGGAATCTTTTATAGAACTGGTTAGAATCCATTGATTAGACTCCACAACCCCATTACATTACGAAGTATAGGACAAGTTGGTAAGAGGTTCACGGAACATTCCCATTAAAGAAGCCATAGAAGTCCATCATGGTTGGGTTCTCCGGACAAGAAGTGCATTAGAATTGGTGGACGAAATTTCCTGTTCATGTTCTAAGGTGGAAGTGTTACTTCGTTAAGAACGTACACCGGCTCTCTTAAGGGCTATGCAAATTTAGTTTCTCATTGACTATCTTTGTTTATCAACTTTGACACGCTGGTAACACTGAACGTTGGACTGTTTTTTGCGCTTCTGAATTACTCGCTTCATTTGGTCTAACAGAAGCAGTCACAAATGTTTATCTCTGAATGGTTGAAGTCTTTGTGCTAACTTGGCAACTGCGGGCTATTTGCGGATGAATGATGAATCAGAAACTCGAGCAAAACATTTGAACAAGAAGACTCAACTATTCTCTGTACTCCCTGCATCATCACAATTGTCCATTGCTTTTCAGGGTTTGAAAAGTAATTGCATGTACCCTATAACGAGCCGAATTTTATATTCGCAATACATCGTCGTGGTTTGCAGTATTCGTTGCAAACCGAGTGAGATTAATACGTGAGTATACCACTGTATCACAGTGGAGACATGTGCCGTCTGAAATGAACCCAGCCGACGTAGCATCGAGAGGAGCTTCACATTCAGCTTCACGTGAGATGAACCACTTGGATCCATGTGCCGTAGTTTCTAGTGCTTTCAGAGTGCAGCTGGCCATAAATATTATTTTCTGCTGTACTTACAGAAGAGGACTGCGAAATCAAACTTGTTTTGACTGTTGAGTCTGTGCATGCTAACTCCACTGACAGGAGACGTATAAGCCGTCTGTCTCGGTTGCGACCAGTACTAATAGACGGTTTGTTATGCCTTGGGGGAAGAGCAAGTGGTGGCGTTGACCAAAACGATATAAAACCTGTTATTTTACCGTCGCACGGTACAGTCACAGAACTCATAGTTAAACATTACCACGAGGTGGAAGGTCACATGGGTGCCACACATGTACTTGCGTCCATTCGGACGAAATTTTGGTTGTTAAAGGGGATGGCGACTGTCAGGCGCGTGATTAATAAGTGCTACAGATGCAAATTACTTTTTTCGAAACCGTGTGAGCAGCTAATGGCTCCATTACCAATAAATAGAGTGACTGCTGACGGGTATCCATTCCGGTATACTGGAGTGGACTACTTTGGTCCGTTCAAAGTGAAGATAGGTAGAAGCGAACACAAGCGCTACGGCTGTGTTTTACTTGTTTTCAGACTCGTGCTATCCATTTGGAGGTTGCCCACTCACTGTCAACTGATTCGTTCATGATGGCACTTATTAGATTTGTGGGCAGACGAGGTGGCTCCGGATGCCATATATAGCGACAATGGCACCAACTTTGTAGGAGCAGATTCAGAGCTGAAGAAGAGGCTGCAAGCTTTGGATCAAAGAAAGATTGCAGATTGTTTACTAATTCGTAAAATTGACTGGTACATTAACCCACCTGAAGCCAGTCATCGAGGTGGAATATGGGAAAAAATGATAAGAACAATCCGGTTAGTGGTTACTTCCATCACTTACCTGCAGGGCATGAATGAGGAGGCGCTGCTTAGTTACAATTTAGAGGTAG
>LOND01004356.1:0-20547 GCA_014220965.1 Paragonimus kellicotti
ATAGTTACACGTTGCAACTTTTCCTGATTGTAGCAAAGAGTTAAATGGAGAACAAATGAGTAAATAAATAAATGCCTGCCTACTGTTATTTAACTCATAATTCTATAGTTAGGTGAATACGCATAGTTAGATGTGAGCAATTTAACCGACGAACGCACACCTGGCTATGTACAGGAGAGTATGCTGGGGTCATGAACTAAATGTTAGAGTGACGATCCAGACGAATCTTGAACGCGGCCACTGTCGTGATACTCACGATACGTTCTGGTAGAGGGTTACGGCCTTTGCAGACCAGAACCGAGAAGAAACTGTGCCTTAGCTCAAGTCTGCTAAACTGAATTTTCAATTCCAAAGAATGCCCTCTGAGTTGAGCTATTATCTGCAGAAGTGAGCAGGGATCTGCACGGATGGGTGGGAGTCTTCGGAAGTATGTACGCCGATACTAGGTCGACTCTCCGTCTACGGTATTCTAGAGAGAAGAGATTTAGCTCATGAAGCCGCTCAATGTAGGGTTTTGCACTCAACCCACGAACTGCTTTCGTCGCACGTCTCTGAACATTTTCCAAAATTAGTTTGTCCTTTTGTAAGTGAGGAGACCAAACAAGGGTCCCTTGCTCGAGGTGAGGACGAATGAAGCTGTTGTACAGGTTGTTGAAGCATGATCGATCAAACTTTCCAAACATACGCTTCAGAAGCGCTAGTACGCTATAGGCTTTCTTGGCGCTCGCCTCAGTATTGGGAGAACTCGAGAGGTTGTGTGTCACAACAGTGCCAAGGTCTTTTTCTCTGTCCGTGACTTGGAGCCGGTACTCCGCCGAGGGAGTAAGGGAAATTGTGCTTATGTCTGATATGGAGTTTGATTTAGACCATTTGTAAAGGGCACTAATATCAGCCTGCAGGGCGCTCGCGTCAGAGCTGTTACGCACAACACGCCAGATTTTGATGTCATCGGCAAACAGCAGCAGTGGAGACGATACTTCGGATGGCAGATCGTTGATGAAGATAGAGAAGAGTAGTGGCCCCAGGATGGAGCCCTGTGGGACTCCGCTGGGGCTGAGTCTGGCAGATGATACGGAGGAACCCACCCGCACACGATAGGAACGGTTTGATAAGTAAGATTCGAGCCAGCGGAGAAGGTTACCCTTAACACCACAACGACGGAGCTTGTCGAGTAAAACAGAATGATTCACCCGGTCAAAAGCCTTGGCAAAGTCGAGGTAAATAGCATCGACCCCCTCTCCTCTGTCGGCAGCAGTGGTCCACTGGTCTACAGTTAACAGCAAATTTGTAGTGCATGAGCGGCCGCGTCGGAAGCCGTGTTGCTCGCTGCAGAAGAAAGCTTGTGTTAAAAGATGCCTAGATAATGAATCGTGGACTAACGCTTCAAGGACCTTGGACACACAGGATAGGAGGGCAATCGGGCGATAGTTGCAAGGCTGACTTCGCTGCCCACCTTTGAAGATGGGAGTGATATTCGCAGATTTCCAGCTTTCGGGCACCGTTCCTACAGCAATTGACTGTGTAAACAGGATGCTTAGCGGGACAGCTAACTGTGCAGCCCCATGGGCAAGGACTAGAGGGGATATACAGTCTGGCCCGGGAGATGTGATTTTAATCCCCCGCAGCTTCATTAGCACAGCATCCGCTGTGGTATTTACTGTGGAGATTTCTCCAGAAGTGGTAACACTTTCTGCCACGGAGCAGTTAGGCACGCTGTTAGTAAACACAGTGCTGTAGAAGTCAGCCAGAACTTCGGAAGCGTCACCGTCTGAGCTAGTAAGCCCTCGCGGGCCGGCTAGCTTGGGGCACGCCAGCTTTGGCTTTGCGGGTTTGTGAAACAAACTTATACAGGCTTTTAGGATCACTGACGAAGCGCTGGGTTAAACGTCGCTGGAAATCTAGTCGATCTTCCCTGACCAGTTTGGTGCATCGGTTTCGAAGTTGTGCATAGAGATGACGATCATCTAAATCCCCTGACATTCTAAACCGGGTCCATGCTAGACGTTTACAGTTGATCATTCTTAACGTTCGGGACCGCAATCGCTGTTGCGGTTTCCGGCGGGTTGTGGGTAGAATGGTGTTGAGCAATCTATGGCTTCGCGAATGGTATTAGTAAAATGGTCGCACATTTCCCCAATAGACAACGATGAGTTAAACTGATCCCACGAGGCATTAGCTAAGTACGCGTTGAGTGCATCCACCTTAATTCTATGGAAGTTCCTTTTTGGAACGTTTGCTTTGGAAGTAAGCTCAGCACTACAAATGAAGTCGAAGGTTATCACAGCGTGATCGCTTAAGCCGAGTGGGGCGTCCACTGTTAAGTTGTCTACCATTAGCTCCTCATTAGTGAAGATGTAGTCTAGACGGGAAGGAGCATGGCCCTCGCGCCATCTTGTACAGTCGGTCACATGTTCCGTAAGGCCAGCAGCTGGCTAGAAATGTTGCAGGCATTGCATCAACGGGGCCTTTGTACGAATAGGATTGAAAGTTAATTTGTGGCAGGTTAAAGTCTCCCATTATTAGGATATGTGAGTATCCTAGGGGGGGATACAGTTGAGTCCGGATAGAATTGCCTCATCGCGGTCAGACGAAGAGCAGGGAGGCCGATATATTACGCCAGCTAACAGTACGTTAGAGTTGGACAGTGCAATGGAGCACCAGACTGATTCAGGAATAGTTGTGAGTATTGGGTGAGACAGGGGGGTAGCTAGGAGGGAGTTGCGGACATATAGAGCAACACCGCCTCCTCTGCCCATCGTTCTATCATTCCGAAAGAGGAGCATGTCTGTTATATCGAGCTCAGGATCAAGATGATTTGGTGAGAGCCATGATTCAGTAATTCCGACAATAAAGAAGTCATTCGCGAGGCAAAGCGCACGGAGTTCACCAAGTTTGCTGGTCAGGCTTTGGGCGTTAGTATAAGCACATTTGACAGAATTTACTCTGAATGAGTGCAGGTTGCCGGAGTCGGTAATTGGCTGGATTTTTCGGGGGACGCTGGGCGCATCAGCTGGGTTATCGCCGACTCTGACTGAGCCGGCTGGTAGACGTTTTTTTGAGACTGCATGTCAACTAAGGAATGACTAACCGAGCAGCTCGTGCTAGGTAATCAGCTCGCAACTTCTCGCGTTCGTCTTTGGAACGATCGGGGGTGGAAGGTTATGCCTCCTGGGATTCGATGGCGCTCGTGGCGGAAACGCTCTAGTATATATGCAGCTTTCTCAGGTGCAGTCACGGTGATCTTCAAGAGCCGTGGTAGGGAATCAACTGGGGTCAGGCTAGAGGCGCGGGATGCGCATTATGTTCTGCAGAAGCACATTTTCTAGCTTTAGGGCAGACGCAAGAAATTTCCATTGATTAATATCGTGAGCGGTGTTGTCCCCACATATATCGGGCACATTTCTGATAATTACGTTGCGGGAACGGTCGACAGCGACCGCATTTTTCGTGGCTTGGTTTCTCCGTTGTCGCTCAGTCCAAGGTATGTCAGGATAAATTGAGGCGCCGCCAAAGGGGCGCAGTTTGAAGGCTGCTAGGAGAACCGCCTCGGTTTCCAGGGCACTTGCAAGGGTAACCCGTACCAACCTCGGTTTGTTTACATGCGGTGAGTCAGGCTTCCTTGCGAGACGGGTAATGGAGATCGGACATGGAGGTTTGATTTGCATTTGAACACAGAGGGCGAGCCAAAGTTCGCGGTCATGTTCATCGCGTAGTTGGAGAGACGAGTCGAGGCACTCCGGAAGGTCCTGCACTACAACGGAGTCTAACCGGGCAGCAGGGAGTAGGTTGCTTACCAGAACCAGTGGTGGGTGGTCGTGGGATTTGGCCATTGAATTGGGTAAATTGTCTTCGATTCGTAAGGTGCTCGTTTGGAACACCGACGGTTGTGGCTTCCATGCTGGATTCCTAAAGAATTTAAAGCAACTCCTCCATCAATGCTTCCACACATCCATCACATCTATCAGGCTGAACACGGAGACCACTCATTTACGTTCTTTTCTTGTGAAAACTGTTCTGTACGTGTCAGAAAAGTGAATGCAAAATGTTAGATTATTCATTGTACCATTACAAACTCGTGTTTACTTCTACTGCACACCATTGTCTGCTCTGTTCATGAGACTCATCAAATTCTTTTTCATGTCCTAGGTCAGGAGCGATGAGTGCTCTATTTAGCGCTGTACAGTTTCTTGATGGTTGTCCCCATTGTCCTCATGGACCCATGCTTGCTAAGTCTTCCAATCCCGTCAGCTTTGTATGCACAGCTTTCCGTCGTAAGGGTGACTGCGCACGGGATGCTCAATCAACTCGAGAGCTACCGCCGACACAATCCTCGCTCGTAGAGCTGCAGTCTGTTGAACCTGAAAAAAGAGCATATTGTTTCGACTGCGATCATTTGTTTGTCTCCAGTAGCTCGGATAAACGGCATGCGTCTCACCAAGTTTCACTGGGAATTACCGACCAACTTTTAAGGATGCCTTCGTTTCTTCTTAGACCGATGACCAACTCTCATTCACATTCGGTATTCTTTCATGGTTTGCATGATTACTCTGCCTCATTCAGCAATATTTTTTTTCGTTGGACACACTCAACCATCTGTACTCGATTATGCATCAATTAGATGTTCGGTTTGTGATTTGTGTGGGCACACCACGTCTGCATGAATTCGTGCAGCTGCAGCGATCTTGTCGACAACAATCGATGAATTCTTACCTTCTGGATATGGATTTCAGGCTTGTGAGTGAAATTTCCTTCTTGTTCCAATCAGAGTTTTTTTAAGCAATGGTTTTACAGCCCTAATCAATTTTCAAGGTACAATATGATAAATGGATTTTTTTTCACGCAAGACGACCGTAACCGGTTCGAACGTTTTTGCAACAGTCCAGGACGAACGTATGAAAATTGTCTGGTTTTTTGTGATCCACCGTTTGCGGCACCGATGGTTTTGGTACTTGATAACTTGAGCAAACTAGGATCATATTTATTATCGGGAAACATTGGGTGTGGAAATAAGGTGAGTGCCACACGACCCCAGTTCACCTCACTTTAGATCTCTCAGACTGGAACGCATCTGTTTTGTCGTACAATGTTGGTTCTGCCACATTTCTTCGATCGGAAGCTAGCTAAATTGAATCCGAATTTCTCACTATTGGATTATAAGGTATTCAGGCTTTGAATAAACTGATTTGTCGTGTTTCTTCCTGATCACCAACTCACTGTCATTCGTAAACTTCTTTTAGATTACTTATACAAATCATGCTCGATTTGACTGTGACGATACGACCAGTCCCAAAATCAGAGGCAGAAGACGGGACTCTGTCGTCCGAATTTTCACCAATCTTCCTCCTTCATTGGTCGCCCCTCCACCACAACTTACCGCTGAGTTCAGGCACGTAAATCCAAGCTTTATGTTGTGGGACAGGTTTGTTCAGTCACGCCACGACTGTTTCCGTCATGGCTGGAACAAGTTGATAATATTCGATTTCCGTTCTGTGATATTGCTCGGTATTTTGATTTGTAACTAGAACTTGTGGTATTTTGCTTGGACCTGGTGTTGACAGTAACGTTAACAGATAAATGCTTAGGTAATGCCAGGAAATGGTCGGTTGCTTTACACGTTTGTTGGTTTAATTGGCCGGTATCCGCCCCCATATTAGAGGTGCTTCCGGCTGATGTAGACAAAGTTGACCTTATCTGCCAAACTTATTCTCTTCATTTGCAACGGCGGTGAGCCTGACAAAACGGTTCTGTGGCTCGATCTGTCGTTCATCTCAACAGTGTTGTGGAATAAAGTAGAATGATAACTGGACAAAAATTTGAAAGAAAAAATGAATAAAGTGGGACTAAATATAAGACCAGAAATGTAGTAGATGTTAGTACATTATTGCCTGTGGCATGTTACCATCCCAGGCAGCTTTTTGGTCGGCGATCTCAGTTGTCAAGGGGCCTCCAACCGTACGAGCGACATCTTTTTGCCAATGAATCTATTTGTCTTAGATGTTTGTGATTGCCAAATTGAACTGTTTTGCCAACTTTTAGCGGTCATAGCGTGTAACCCATACTTTTCAACCTGCGTTTCAGATATTGTAAGCCCTGTGCCCGTTATTCATTCCGGAACAACATACATTGTTCTCATTGTAACCGGTGTCCAACCAAAGTGAGTGTTTTTGTCCCGGTTCTTGTGTAACTCTTCTAGCTTGTGCAAACGGTAGAAAACTTTTGCCATATATTCCCCGTTATATGCGTGACGGGACAACCCAATCAGCGATTTGTTGGTGAGGCATAGTGTATTTAGTAAATACTTCGCCTTGAGCTAAATTGCTGGTTACGTTTTTATACGGACTACTCCCTGCTTGAAACGGTTCTATTCCTGCCTGATGAAGAAGATTTGCGGGGTCAATGTATTAGAAAGGACGTGGAGTGTGAACCGTTTTGGTATTCGTTGCGTATGCGAATGGTTTCAATGTTCGGTAAGATGTTTTAAAATGTAGTTCCCTGTGTATTCGTATAAGTCCAGGTTGTGATCACCCTGCTTACTGTTTTTGCATACTACTCTCTAACTTCCTTGCTCGTTTCAAAAATGTCGTCATCATTGCCTGTTGTAACTCTCTCGTCGTATAAACATTCAAAGTAAAACCCGGTTCTATGATATCTGTGGCTGCTAGGTATTTACAGCCGGGTGCATTCCTTGGTTGCGGATTTGTGGTGGCCTCGTTATGAAAACAAGTATGAAGTTTGACCTTCGGGAGGAATCATCGAGTACGGATAAGCGGACGGAGATACTGACCAGCAACCGACGTTTGTCGTGTCCGTTTTTTCTTGCTATTTACCCAGAGGTCATGCACTTGTAAGTGCGAAATAATTAACTGGCATTCGAGCGAGGAGAACGTTAAAAACGCTACCAAAAGGCATTAGTGAACAAATTGCCCAGTTCGAGTCAGGTGAGAGAATCTAACGAACACTGGGAACAAATCACAACAGCTATGAAAGCTTGCTGCTGTTTTGGAGGAACTGTGCAGTTGCAACAGACCTAGCTAAGCCTCGTGAACAAACGTCGCTTGATTCCACCTGGTTCTGAATATGATGACGACCGTCGAGAACTTAAACGCAAGCTGACTAAAAGCTTGCGCAAAGACCGTGAGCACTACTTGGTCGAACAGTCGAAAGAGATGGAAAGGCCTTTTTATCTGGGAATTGCAGAAGGCTTTTTTCCCTGATCCGTGGTTGTACTGGTCGTCGAATCGATGTGAAACCATGTAACCAGTCGATTGCACTGACTTGACAGGTGAGGCTGAACATTTTGAAGAACAGTTCAGCTGGCCTCAACCAGACCATGTGGACGACGGGACCCGAATGGTCAGTTATTGCGTTCCAGACGGCCCTCCGTCGGAAGCAGAAGTGGTCCTAGAGCTCAAATTATTGAAGCGTAACAAGGCTCCTGGACCAGACCTCCTCTCTCCTTCTCTGTTCAAGGATGGCGGGGAGAGGTTGATATCAGAACTGATGAAACTCCTCCAGACGATTTGGGAGACTGAAGAGGTACCTCGTGATTGGTGCTATCAACAGTAATTCCCGTTTTCAAAAAGGGGGCCCGAAGTCTATGTGACAACCACAGAGGCATCAGTCTAGTGTCTGTTGCGTCCAAGTTACTCACTGGCCTCATTTTACGTCGGCTCACTAAGCCCAGAGAAAGTCAGATACGTGAAGAACAGGCAGGATTCCGATCCGGTCGAGGGTGCGTTGACCACATTTTTACCTTGCGACGGATCTTGGAACATCGGCATTTTTCTAGGCGGCTGATGATCGTAGTCTTTTTGGACCTGAAGGCTGCTTTCGATTCAGTTGCTCGTAACGTTCTCTGGAACTGTCTTCTTCGCAAGGGAGTACCAGGGAAATACGTGAATCTGTTGAGATCACTGTATGCTCACTCTGCAAGCAGGGTGAGGGTTTATGGACAGCTGTCTCGGGCGTTCATCACTTCTAGTGGTGTTCGTCAAGGGTGTCCGATTTCCCCTTCTTGTTCAATTTTGTCATGGACGACATTCTGGAGGGTGCGCTTGAGGAGTCCAGTGAACTTGGTGTTGAGCTTCTTCCTGGCGCTCGGTTGACCGATCTGGAGTATGCGGACGACATTGTCTTACTTAGCCCCTCTGCCGAAGACATGCAGACCATGCTGAACAAGGTGAGTGACCGGGCTGGTTTGTATGGAATGCGCTTCGCACCTTCAAAGTGCAAATGTTACTTCAAGACTGGGGCATTTCCACTCCTACTTTATTACGGTTGTTCTTGGGTAGCAGTACTTTATAGGATGCACCTTCGTTTGTGAGTAGTATAGTGCGTACATTCGGAACTAAAGGGCAGGTCTCAACGCCAGGAAGACGAGGACCAGAAGCGACTATTGGAACCGTGTGTATGCATAGTGTGGGGACGTGTCACCAAGGTGAATGACAATGCACTGCTACTCAATGTACGCACATCATCACATACACATCATCCAAATGGTTGTTTGCGTTCGTAGTTCTGTTTTCATGTAACTTGTAAGGGATTTTGTACACAACTTGGCAGTCCAAGCGTCTTTTGCAGTCACAACAGCACTATCTTGTCATCTTGTAATATTTCTAATGAGATATCAGCGAGGATAGC
Organism: Paragonimus kellicotti; assembly: GCA_014220965.1. NCBI lineage: Eukaryota > Metazoa > Platyhelminthes > Trematoda > Plagiorchiida > Troglotrematidae > Paragonimus > Paragonimus kellicotti. The sequence goes on from LOND01004356.1 coordinate 8,641, forward strand.
AAAGGCACGAGTTGCCTTTGCCAGCCTGCGTCATCTGTGGCGTCGGAAAGACGTTCGATTGTCGCTGAAAGGAAGAGTATATAATGCTTGTGTGCGTTCTGTTTTGTTCTGTGATTCGGAACTGTGGCCTGTTCATGATGAAGATCAACAAGCTTGCTGTATTTGACCATCGTTGTCTCCGCCAATTAGCCCACATTAAGTGGACTGATCGCGTGAGCAATACGGCAGTTCGCCGGCGCGTATTCCGGAACGCTCGGGATGCGCGATCAATTGGTCAACTACTCACGTTGCACAGCCTGCGATGGTTAGGTCACGTACTCCGTATGCCAGCTGATCGTTTACCGTACCGGGCATTATATACTGAGACCACCAACAGTTGGGTGAAACCACGTGGTGGTCAAGCAACAACATGATCACAAAATATACAGGTCCTGACTGTCCTATGGCCGAATGTGAAAGGTGTGGTCTGCTCGGCTATGGTGCTTGTTTACTTTAAACACTGCCTACCTGCATTCATACCAGTTTTAGTTCTTCCGTCTAGATTACTTTTTATGAATCTTTGGCTGTTTTTGGGAAGTTTTTTTACAGGGTATTCCACGTCACTTTTGATGTGAGCGGCGGTTTGGGTCACAGCACCTTCTGGTCAGGATCATGGCGGTTGGAAATGAACGAATGTTTCTCTTGATACCGATGCGCTTATGACCGTTGTGTACTAAAACGCACACTAACGGGATATTTGTTTAAATACAATCAGGTTTACACGGCCAAACTGACTAGAGAAACCGAATGTACGTGTTCACTGGGTAATGTTCTGTTCACTGATTCGTGGTTGCGTCGACCATCAGTGAAAAGCCAGTGGGACTGTTTAAGAGAGATGGTTCGAGAACTTAATACTTGTCACTGTGATTGGCTGAGCACTACTTAGTCTGAATCAACTGTGGACGTTGGAGATCGTGTACTTAGTTAAGGCGTTCAAAATCAACCCCATCCAGAGTCGAACTAATCTTTAAACCAAAATTTCGAGAAGTCGCGTAAGCCCTAGATCTGGAACTTGTCTTCTGCTATTGTTGCTTGAACTGATCTTTTTCCTTTGTTCCATATGGGAGACTGAAGAGATACGTCGTTATGAATGGTGGTTATCAGCAGTCATTCGGATTTTCAGAATTGTTGCCAGAACATCATATGACAAACTCGGAGACATCAGTCTTGTCTCTTTCGCACTCAAACTACTCACTGGCAACACGAAAATTCTCTTGTTTTCGGAGTACACAGAGCTCAGCGAATGTGCGTTTTCGATTATCCGTCTTTGTACCGATACAATCGTAAGGGATAATAAAAGGTATTAGGATTTCTAACTTGCCAAGATGAAAATTATGACTATCACCCAATTACCTATGCACACAACAATATAATCACGGACTATTCTTATACAAGGTAGGTTTACGTCCCGTGGCCGAGGTCACTTGCATGTTTGAGAATGAGTGAGAAGTCGTGGCCACTGCAGACCGGGTGAGTTTTAAGGTTCGATCAAATTGTTTTCGTGAACAAAATACTGGGTTGCGCCATTTGATTACCGTTGCCAAAATCCGCCTTCTGACTGCATTGGGTAGATTGATTAAAACATTGTATGCTAACCAAAATGGGTGTGTCTCAGAGCTCCACGTACGTATGTGCAGTTGAATGCCATTACAGCGAATATCGTTGTTACGTATAAGTCGCCTTAGCTTTTGAAGTTGTTTTCTTAGTTTTAAATGGGTTTTCTTATACTACTCGTTCTGAGGAACTAACCACTATTATTTACCACTTTTATGTTCTAACTGTTGTTATCACGACTCTCTGTTGCTAGTATGTCGTATTATTGACTCCAAAAAGGGCCAACACGAACCATTAATTCGAAGCCTGGGCACTTTTGTAGAATTCTCCCCGAAAAGTCTTATCCTGAGGAGTTCATTTCGGTTGCTCCCTCTGTATGAGCTTTGTTTGAAGGGACCGTTTCGAAAATCCTTTGCACTAGGTGGTTATGAGTATACCTTTCTCTGAGAAAATCACGAAACACTATTTGTGGAACTTCTTGAAGGAGATCACTAGGCCTCACTTTTCTTCAGCGGTACATGTGCATTTGTCACTCCTTCACTGACACTAGTTTAGCTCATGGTTGTTTCATGTGTTTCATCGTGTTCCCTTTACGTTCTCCTTGCAGCATGGACAAACTTACGTACATTGTCATCACTGCGGCCGTTGTCGACCGCCTGGACGAGCTCACTGCTTCGAGTGTGGTCGATGTGTGCCCGCTTACACCTGTGCCCATACACGAAAATGATTTCCGCGTGTTGTTAATCAACTGGCCTCCCACATGCTTCAAGCTTTAGCAGTCCACATTGATCCTGTCTTTCCGCTCTCTGTATATACATATTTGTACATTTGTTGGTTGATTCATCGTAACTTTTGGTTGGTTTGCTACTAAGGTTGGTATTCTGATATTGTGACGTCCGCGCCTAAATAAACACGATTCGAGTTTACGTGCCGTTGGGAACTATGTACTCTCCGAACATCTGTATTGTAACCGGCTACTTGATTCATACAGAAATAATTTGATTGATTGATGGAATCACCGTTGTTTCGGGGAACAATCTCTTCTGCTATCAGGCAGTTTCCGCTGTTAGTTTGTCCTGCTGAGTCTGAGTTAGGAAGCATTTCCCTGACACGTTAACTCTGGCTCGAAATGTCACTGTTAACTACCGTTCTTTGTAATTGTGAATTTAAGACTGGGCTAGTTTAACTGGCCCTCTCTTGGATTAGATGGGCTGATTGTATCCACAGTTAATCACTATTTCACATGACGGAAAGGACCGCAGTGTAAAAAACGCTAAATTAAAGATTGCTTTTGTGCAGTTGGATCGTATACTCGCTTTATTCTTTTAATCGTTTTCTTCAGCGTGTATGTCAAGTTTTCAGAGCACAAGTAGATTTTTCTTGCACCCTGTTCTCTGGGATCAAGTTAATCACGGCTTTACTGCGTGTTGTTTCTTCTGGATTGTTTATTTGTGTGAGGGTTTGGTTTTTACTTTCAGCATGTAGCTGACTGAGTTGCTTCTGATAAGCAAAACTGTTTTGAAGCATGCTGTTGTTTTTCTCCCTTACATCATTCACATTTTCCATCTTATCCAGTAGGTTCTAGTTAATCGCTTTTTCCTCAAGTTGCACTCGCGTTTCTTGTAAGTTGTTCATAATATTTAAAAACTGGAGTATCGTATATCTTACTCACTTATCAGTCAATCAGGTTCAGTTCATCGCACATTGGTGGACGTTTTCGTCCAATTGAGTTGCACTACTGTAAACAGCTCCGTCTGGTTAACTGCTTCCCAAATTGACATACCTTACAAAGTCAACCGGTTTTCACATTTACCATTGTTTTGTAGTAGGTGATTTGTTTAGTCTCGGTTTACACTTGCCGGTGTTTGCTCTGAATTGATGCACCGCATTATTTGAGAGTTGTTTATTTCCTTAAGTGCCCACTCGTTCTGTTGAATTTATTTGCCTTTTTCTCAGCTTCATTTGATCTTACCAGGATCGATGACAACTCGAATCATTTTCCTTCCATAGACGGACACAAAGCTGATAGTGCTCAGTCACTTTTGAATCTTTCTTGGTGTATTTTCTCTCTCTTCCCGTTACAGGTTGTTTTCTAGCTTTTCTATGACTTGTATCATTATGACTCGGTTGGTGAACATCGATTATTCTAAATGCCTTGTAAAGGCGAGTGAATATTTTACTGTTTCGAACCGAAACACTTAGATGATCGTTGACATCAGTGTTACAACAAATGAAGCAACTAACCAGGATAGTACAAAGTTAGTGGGATTCAAGAAAAACTGAATTGCTTAATGTGCACAAAAGTTCTTTATCAGCACACTCAACTATGATCCTTGAAGTTTGGCATCGACCTCAATTGAACGTTTTCGTTGTCCCTTAGATGCTTTCTAAACAAACTATGACACGATGTTAGTACTGTGGCACATACTGAGACAACTTGTTTGCTTCGGACTTGATTCAGTCATCTGTTTGTTGTGAATATAACTAGTCTCCTGAAAGTGTATGCGTATATATGGACATTTAAAATTATTAGAAAAGACACACCTTGAATGATGGACGAGTTATTGTATGGTGCAAATCCATGCTGGGTCTGTTAGCAAACACAAATCAATCCTCTCCAGATTCCCGTAAAATTCATAAGAAGTCAATTTTGCAAACAGCTGTTTTCGGTAATTCTCATCAGGCTTTTACAATTACATAAGGTAAATGCGAATTATATATGAAAATTATAACGTGTCAAATAGGTCATCAAAAATCACAGGAGTGGTACGGATCACAGTCTACTGGGGAGGGTGGGAGTGTTGGTGAATGTGTTGGAGTGTTACACGCGCCTGTCATGAGACATGCGTTCATCAGTGTCGAGTGGTTCATGCTTGCTCGGGTTTCAAGTGGATGTGGAATGATTGGCCAGGGAGGTGGAGGGTTTGTACGAATTGTTTTTGGGCACATAGGCAGGGGTTGTGGAGTCTGATAGCAATAGCCTCGGCCGTTGATAACAATCGCACTCTGACAGCTCTGGAGCCGGAATGACGAACCTTGTAGATTACTCGGAACGCTTCATCCGGATTTATTTGATGGCCAGTGTCAAGTAAGTGGGAGCCAATCGCACTGGAAGTAAATGAGTGTCTGAACGAGATAGTTTTGACACTTATCGTTTTGTTCACTTGTCGACGGTCAGCTTTATTGTGACAGCTGTTTATGCGGACGAGGTGATGCGTCTTCGCCCCGTAATTTCTTGCATTTCAGTTGTGGACTGATCGATTCTGCTTGAATCAATAATCTTCCAATTTGTACTTGATTCATGACTGATGTGGCTACAAAAACTGAGCTGTTATGTTTTTTCTCTACCTTATGAGATGGTTTTGGTCATTTTGTGTACGTTTATTGTAACACCCTTTTACTTCTTTGCCAGTTATGTTTGCTGAGTTCACTTGTGTTTCCTAACCAGTTAAACCTTTGTATTTCAGCTTTGCTGCTGTCTACTTCGAAGAATGCTGTTTTGGCATTGATGTCCGTTGAGTTAAGACACAGCATTTTCGATATGAGATGGTTGTTTCGTTTGTTTACATCAGCCGCGTTCCTGTTGATCGTGTTATTGAATGTAAACTGGCTGTCGAACGTATTCTCTTCAAGTCGGCAAAATTTGTCCGGTGTTTTTGTCATTGGTAAAAATGCCTCGCTTCCGATCAGAGCGCCGATTCATTGCACCTATTCGACATGTTTTGATGCTTCTTTGTGTGCCTATGAACATTCGGGTCGGTCACTCAATCGCATTTCCGTCTATGTCTACAATCCGACCATCTATTTTGATGAGTTCCATCGACCTTTGCCATTGTATCCAAGCGATGAACAGATTGATATATTAATTGCTATTCGTAACAGTCGCTACTCGGTTGATGACCCACACAAAGCATGTGTGTTCGTACCGAATGTCGATTTGTTGAACGGTTTGAATCCTAATGATAGGCTTGCCAGATTAACACTCAGCGGTCTTCCATGGTAAGGCTTCCATTCACACATGACGAGTGCTCCACGCTCTCTTTCTACAGGTGGAACGGTGGCGTCAATCACTTACTTTTTTCATTTTTACCGGGAAAGCATAACGTGTTCTCCGGCTTGGCGATCAATGCGAATGCTGCTCACTCAACTGGCACCTATCGATCGACCTTTGATATATCTATTCCAGCCTTCCATCCGTCATTTCCGATCATTGGTTTTCGTATCGATCATACAAAGTAGGTTGACAATCGTTTCTGTTTATTACAATCCCAGACGTTCCTTTCTTCTTTCAGTTTTACCATCTTATTCTGCGTCGGACCGCATCAGAGTGAAAGATATTTTGTTTGCCTATCGAAAGCCAGATTTTCCTGAAAACCAGTCCATCATACTGTTTGACGGTGCTGATGAACTGTCGACAACCACGTTCGACGGTTACAGCGTTTTGTTTTCGTCCACGCAATACGCAACAATCGATCGAATCACGGTGAACTACGCGAAAACGTTAGCACAGAGTTTGTTCTGTCTTATTGTCAGAATTCCACCTGTTGGTCAACTGGCTTTGTTCGATGCGATGGCTGTTGGTTGCATCCCGGTTATTGCAGACGATAACTTTGTTTTGCCTTTCTCGGAAGTTCTGGATTGGTCCAAGTGAGTTTCTCTTGGAGCTTCTAAGTAATGTGAATCATTTCCTAATTCCACCGTTAACTCCGTGTTGTTGTTTGTAACCAATTGAATCGCACAATTGGTTTCACCATCCTTGTATGATTACTAGTAAACAGGTAATCGTTTTCATAACCTGAATACGCTCCATTAACTTAGTTTAGTCTTATTAGCCTCCATTCTACGCTGTCTGCGTCCGACAACTGGGATTTGAAATCAGTTTTATTTTTTTGAGTTTCAATCCCAACTACACATGATGCGTTTGACTCCGCACTACTCTTCGTAGGTCAGCCACAACGGTGTTAGAATAAAAGGCAGCTTAATTAACTCTGATGCTCGCTTGTCACTGCAACGGATGAGCTCGACCCCGTCTTTCTCCGATTCTTGACCGGATAGTGTAGTTGGCTCCATCTATCCTGTGTCATCGAACAGTCCTTGGTTAATAAAGCTTACGCAAGACACTTTTGATCGAATCGATTATCGGCACAAAATGGATGACGCAGTCTTGTCTGGACGCTATTCCAGTGGTATCTGCGACTGTTCCTGCTAAGTGATTACCTTCTATCTGAGAAGCAGTACCAAGTGGGGGTAGGCTATAGAACTGAGTGTAATGACTATCTAAAGTAACCAGATCTTGAAGAACTCACTTTACAGTTGTGCTTTCAAACCTATCTGTTATATCTATCGCATTCTCTTATGTGTTACCGACTGGACGGATTAACCAACGAATATCCCTCGCTTGGCTCTGTTGACCTACCGATATGCTGACTCCAGTGTACACTCATGATTTAGATGTGAAAAAAATGACAAAGACTGATTCCGTGTATCTCAAACCCCCGGACATTAAACGTAAAACTGTTGCGATATGATAGATAAGTCCCAACAATATTGGTTCTACAGTGTTTTCGCATGGTAGATGGCGACATTTTAGATTCAGTAACTGTTGTCAATAATTGAAAAAGACACAACGAGCAATCTATAATGAGTTCAAATGAAATCAAAGACGGAGTGTGGTAAAAAGGGTTTCCACTTCCGTATTCGGTTACTGCTCCGGCGAAAGTGTAACCCCCTGGACAAAGTTTTATGTAGTCTCACAACGTGCACCGTCCGAATATCTGTTCACTCACCACGAGTGCATATAACAATTTGTTGCTGTTTTATGTTACGGCTGGTCAGTTCTCGGTGCCGATCACTCAACCTTTGCTCACTACCAGTCATTGATCCAGTGAAAATTGATCTCTAGACCTTACGTGTGACCTCCACTAGTTCATCATGGTCCGTATGATTCCGTAGAGGTTGGCATGCAAACGGTTGAAGACCGGGACGGTTGCTGATTGATTGGAATGTGGAAGACGGATTGATGATTCACGAGTTCGCCTTGTGAGAATGAGCGTGTCAGGGGACAATTGGAAAACAAAAATTAGGATGTTCCGTATTTTAATTCAGATGAACGCAGGTATGTTGAGTAGGTCAAATGGTCTGAAGCTCAAAGGAAGCAAATCGCATGGATAGGTGAGATGAATTTCAGTGAAAAACTTTGGGTGGTCGTCGAAAGTAACTCGAATGTGTGTGTGTGTGACCAAAGCGGGCAACAAAATTCGAAATTTACATATCGGCGCTGAATTAATTCACGAAAGGGTGTTTTTCATAGATGGAAGATGAGGGTGAATAGGACTTATATGGGGCCTATATGTATACGGTCAAGATATGCATCAAGGTGACAGACTAGACCAGGTTTATGCGTGATTGTTTTTTTTACGCTACAAATGAGAGTGGGACTGCATATATATTCCGGACTTTTTGTGGTTTTCACTGTCATTTCAATTATTGTGCTTCCTTCACAGATAACTCTGCCAAGCATCATCAGGTCAGTAAACCTGAATAGCTACCATCTTCCTTGTTGTCTGATAACAGAGGGTTAGATGGGTTACGACCAATCTTTACAACTCACTTGATCCATACTGATACGCGTTCAAGATGGAAGTTATTGTCTATAAGATGTCAGTAGAGTGTCCATGTGGACGTGCACTTTCATTTTCTAGTTGCCGCCAGGTCACTTTGTCACGATAAAAAATATAAACAGAAGTCGACATTCTTACGAATACAAGCATATCATCACCTGCAGTACATTGCGGTGTCAGCCGTGTAGCTAATTCGCAAGTGACCCAATTGGGAAAAATGTGGGTTTCGACTGGATTCCGTCTGGCGACAGAAACAGTGCGTTCTACCAGGTGAGCTACGAAGCCACACCAGGAGTGCGGAAGTGTCACATTTGGACTCGGCCATCCACTAACAGTAGTGTTGGTAGATTTCGACATGAGGTGCTTGAGAAATCCCACCTATACAGTCGACCCCTTGGATCATTTGGTGGATTCCATATGAGACAGTGGGACGGGTGGGTAACCGAGTCCAAATGTGAAATTTCCGAGCTCCTGGCGTGGCTTCGTAGCTCAGCTGGTAGAGCGCTTGCCGCGTTAGGCATACTGTTCCTGACAGTATTTCAAGTCCTGCCGAAGCTCAGATCTTTCACGAGCGCATCACTTCTAGGTTAACAATCCTGCCACACTGCTTGTTTGTGTAATTGTCTGGCTATCAGTCTCGCTGGGAGAACTGATAATGGCTAATATTCTCTGTAACAATGTCATCATCTAGCTCTTTTGTGATTTCATTCAGTCTTCAGTGACCAATGTATGACATCGTGGACAGTCCGTGGTGGACACAGAGCTGTTCGAGGCGTTCTCTTACTAGGAGTTTTTACACATTTGTGGAATAGTAGTTGATCTATGATTCACACAAATATTACGCTAAAGAACACGTTAGGTTTCGTCACTTACCGTTTATTTCAACTTCGAGCAAGGGATAATTAGGTGTTTAGTTTTGGTGTAGTCGGCAGCGATCATGGAAAGACAGAGGATGTACAAGATGGACTACCGCTCACTTGACATCAACTGAAAGTCCGCCGAATTCACAAATGTGTTACACAGCATTCAGAAAGGTGCAACCAAAACGACCTCGCAGATCGGGATAATGGACGAAAGGCGCCGACGAGTGCGTGCATGCATCCATCGTATGCAACGAGTTGGATCACGAAAGTAATTTGCGTCGAGTTCACATCGGGTTTGTTATTACAGGTACACAAAACCATCATGCATGCTGAACAGCCAGGGGGAATGCGGGTGATCCTTTAAAAAGAACACGTATTGGTCTTAGTACATTCAGAGTGCCTTGTTTATTCATCAATAACTGCGCATTTTATTATCGTGGTAATCATATTCACACCGATGAATCGTAATTTCGCAGCATTGAATTGATCTAACCAACCACGGCTACACAAACCTGCTGGGAATAGGTCTTTTCCAATAGTGCATTGCGGATATGACAGATGGTTTTCTGTCTACTCGACAAAGCTTATGAACAGACGACGACTGATTCCTCTGACTACGGGTACGACAAAGATTGCCATGAACTGAAACGTAAACTTACGCACAGTTCGCGAGTTGGCCGTGAAGGTTGCCTGTCCGACCGAGCCGACAACATGGGGTCATTTTATCATGGAATAGTCGGGTGCTGTTTTCCCTGATTTGTGGTTGAACTGGTTGCCGGTAAGTTATCGGTATGTTTGTTTGTGAAAAAAAGATGGATCGCGATTTTAAGTCTTGTCGCAGCGACGTAACAGACATGCTGAGCACTTTGAGGAACAATTAAGATGACTTTAACCGACTCATTCAGCCGCAAACATTTGAAGCTTGTGTGATTGGTTAATGCGCTCTCGATGATCCTGCGTTGGGAACCGAAGTACCTTGGCAGCTTAAATTATCGAGTGGTAATAAAGCTCCGGGTGACGATGGGTGACGGTAACCGTAGGGCCTGGCAGATGTTTTCTCAGCGCACAATTGGGGATTGTGTAACCGAATTCCGGTCGCTCCCGTAGTAGTCAGAGTAGGGGATTTTACTTTTTTGAATTGATGGTAGAAGTAAGCAATAAATAGGCTGGAAAGTCACTTTCGGTTAGACTTGTTGATCTGCGTCAATCGACTAGAATTGTACTTAGGACTAGACTTCACTTTACATTTAGTCACAAATCGTTTTTTGCATAATGTATCTCTCGAGTACATTTCGCTGCATCTCATCAGGTACATACATTGTGAAGCTGAACAACAAAATCAACACCAGTTACCAGGGCAATCTGGTACTGATGAACAAGTCTTTCTGTACGCAGAGGGGTGGCTTCCATTTGCTAATTGCTACCGCCTCCGCGAACCGGAGAAGCCTTCGATTTTTTGTTGCGTAACGTATCCGAAACGCCTTCTCCAGGTTCAATTGGGGTCGACAAGTCAACAGGTGTCGGGCGATCGATGACGCTGGTTCCTTGTGACTTGTCACATTCTGACTTGAGTCCGGTATTGTGGTATCCATGAGCGTTTTGCGAACCCAAACTGGAATGTGTTCGTTGACCCGATTACGTAACTGCCGCTCCGTTCTGCCTATGTAAGTGGCCCGGCACTCACACGAGAATTCATAGATGATGTAAAAACTGCCTCTGACTTCTCTGTTCAAATTTGTTACGGGAAAAAGTTACTTTGCTTACCTGTAGTCGTTCGTTTGGGGTGATGTCCGAGTGTCTTGCGAGAAAGACGCCTGGTTGGGCGGCCGACATAATCTGTTCCTCATATACAGTGATCTCAACAGATTCACGTATTTCCCTGGTACTCCCTTGCGAAGAAGACAGTTCCAGAGAACGTTACGAGCAACTGAATCGAAAGCAGCCTTCAGGTCCAAAAAGACCAAGACCGTCGGCTGCCTATGAGTGCCGATGTTCCAAGATCCGTCGCAAGGTAAAAATGTGGTCAACGCACCCTCGACCGGATCGGAATCCTGCCTGTTCTTCACGTATCTGACTTTCTCTGGGCTTTAGTGAGCCGACGTAAAATGAGGCCAGTGAGTAACTTAGACGCAACGGACACTAGACTGATACCACTATAGTTGTCTCACAGATTTCCGGTTCCCTTATAAGAAATTGGAAAAGAGCCTCCTGCAGTTTCCAGATGAAAAAGGCTCTTTCCATCTCTTTCGACTGTTCGACCAAGTAGTGCTCACGGTCTTTGCGCAAGCTTTTAGTCAGCTTGCGTTTAAGTTCTCGACGGTCGTCATCATATTCAGAACCAGGTGGGATCGAGCGACGCTTGTTCATGAGGTTTATCGACGTGACGGAAATCCAGTTCTGTCGCAACTGAACAACTCACCAACGCCTCCTAGTAAACGTTCTTTACACTCTCATCGCTCGAATGCCAGTTAATTACTTGCATTTACGAGCGTATGTCCTCTGGGCAAATGACAAAACAAAACGGGCACGCACAACAGCATGGTCCGAGTCCAGGTGGTTGCTCCAAAAGGCACGACAGTCCTTAACAGAGTGGCGCCACCTGTAACTGACTGCTATATGATCCAACTGTGTCCACGGCTGAGAAGCACACGGAGGTCTTTCAGCCGTGGACAAAGTTGGATCATACAGCAGTCACAAGACCCGTGAGCACCCTCGATGTTCCACAGGAGCATGGGAAATAGCAGCCGCAAAGGGAACAGCTTATGTCGGCCGCCCAACCAGGCGTCTTTCTCGCAAGACACTCGGACATCACCCCAAACGAACGACTACAG
>LOND01004356.1:20647-40011 GCA_014220965.1 Paragonimus kellicotti
TTTGACGAGATAATGCCGCGTCACTTTAAACTTAAGAGAGAATCCACAGGTTCAGCTCACGAACAAATTAATCACAGCGATTCGTTTGAAATGTAAGTTACTTTAAAAAAAACCTAGTAGATACTGGTGAACAGTGGCGCCTGCTTTTTTGATATGATAATCACAGAACCCGTACACAATGAATTTCGACCACAGTGGCCTGTCATTTAACATGTATCAAATGGGCTGAGCACGTAAGCCACCCCAGAATCACCAGCACTATCTTCACTATCAGATTTGAACTATACTCGTGCGTACTCGGACTCGGGCTGCTTTTAATCCTGACGTCAGTTCACAAAGTAGCCAATTAAGAAAATAAATACACGAGTAAAAAGGAAAAACCACGCGAAAATAAAACGCCATGAAGGTGAATAAATGACAACCTTGTGGATACAGGCTCGCTACTGACTGTGACACTGTCGCATTGTTTATTCAATCAACTCATTGGATACATTCTAACCAGCAGAGACAAGAGTGGTCAAATATCGAGAGCCTATGAGCACCTACCGCACGAATCGACTATGTCTCCGAATAATGGACCGAAACTAAGCGTACCTCACATATTAGGTTCTCTTTGTATAAAATGCCGCCGAATTAAAAGATATGTCATCATCATCATCATCATCATCATCATCATCATCATCATCATCATCATCATCATATCAGCCATGAGCCTGACCAAAGGTACTGTGGCTCGGGCTGCCGCTCACCTCAACAGTGACGTGGAATATCCTAGAAGAAAACGTTACTAAGAAGGTTGAAAATTAATAAAAGAAGTCTAAGCGAAGAACTAGAAATGGTATGGATGCAGGTACGCCATTGACTGCGACACGCTGCCATCTCGGATAGCGTCTCTAACCAGCGGTTTGAGTGATCACGAGGACCCCATCCAGGCAGGCGACACCTACCCACTTTACTCAGTGGAGCAGTCAGGGTCTTCATATTTCGTGACCACGTTGTTGCTTGACCACCACGTGGTTTCACCCAACTGTTGGTGGTCTCAGTATATAATGCCCGGTATGGTAAACGCTCAGCTGGCATACGGAGTACGTGACCTAACCATCGCAGGCTGTGCAACGTGAGTAGTTGACCGATCGATCGCGCATCCCGAGCGTTCCGGAATACGCGCCGGCGAACTGCCGCATTGCTCACGCGATCAGTCCACTTAATGCGGGCTAACTGACAACCTTGTTGATATCTTCCTTGCGAACAGGCCACGTTTCGAACCCTAGAGTGCAACAGTACGCACAGGACAGACATATAACCTTCCTTTCAGCGACAATGGAACATTTTTTCGACGCCACAGATGACGCAGGTTGGCAAAGGCAACTCGTGCTTTGCTATCCTCGCTGATATCTCATCAGCAATATTACAAGCTGACGAGATAGTGCTACCCAAGTAGGTGAAACTGTCCACAGTCTCAAGCGGATTACCTGCAATAAAGAAAGTGGAGTGGAAATGCCCCAGTCTTGAAGTAACACTTTGCACTTTGAAGGTGCGAAGCGCATTCCATACAAACCAGCCCGGTCATTCACCTTGTTCAGCATGGTCTGCATCGGCAGAGGGGCTAAGTAAGACAATGTCGTCCGCATACTCCAGATCGGTCAACCGAGCGCCAGGAAGAAGCTCAACACCAAGGGCACCCTCCAGAATGTCGTCCATGACAAAATTGAACAGGAAAGGGGAAATCGGACACCCTTGACGAACACCACTAGAAGTGATGAACGCCCGAGACAGCTGTCCATAAACCCTCACCCTGCTTGCAGAGTGAGCATACAGTGATCTCAACAGATTCACGTATTTCCCTGGTACTCCCTTGCGAAGAAGACAGTTCCAGAGAACGTTACGAGCAACTGAATCGAAAGCAGCCTTCAGGTCCAAAAAGACCAAGACCGTCGGCTGCCTATAAGAGTGCCGATGTTCCAAGATCCGTCGCAAGGTAAAAATGTGGTCAACGCACCCTCGACCGGATCGGAATCCTGCCTGTTCTTCACGTATCTGACTTTCTCTGGGCTTTAGTGAGCCGACGTAAAATGAGGCCAGTGAGTAACTTGGACGCAACAGACACTAGACTGATGACTGTGGTTGTCACATAGATTTCCGGTTCCCTTATAAGAAATTGGAAAAGAGCCTCCCGCAGTTTCCAGATGAAAAAAGTTCTTTTCCATCACTTTCGACTGTTCGACCAAGTAGTGTTCACGTCTGTGGATTCTCTCTTAAGTTTAAAGTGACGCGGCATTATCTCGTCAAACCTGTCTCACGCTTCGTTTTGAAACCTTGTTTGCACCGCCTAAATCAGTTGGTTGACTTAGATTTATCCTGCCTACTATTTAATTCTTGTCGATTCAGTGCTTGAAGTTTACAAACATCTGGTTATGTAAGCTATTATCTGTTTGTCCAATTTAAGCCACATTAACTGACTTGTTTAATTTTTATGCTCATAGAATTGCTGTTCGTGTTCGGTACGCCGATTTGGAGCAAGTACCCACAATTTTGACTTCGTTCCGCTCAACGGAGATTGCTCAATTTCAGAGTCAAGTGCAATTCATTTTTAACCGCTATTTTGCGAGTTTGGAGAAAATTGTTCTTACTTCTCTGGACATTTTGAATGAACGGGTGTTCCCCTATTACAGCCGTACGTACTTTCAATGGAATGATCCTAACTATGTAGAAGTGAGTTTGTTTTTCCAGTAATAGAAAAAAGACTACCTGATTTTATGTCAGGTTATTTAGGGCTGCGGATAAACGCGTATATTTTCTAATCTTTCTAGAACTTCAAATTTTCTTCATTTATAAACTATTCAACATCTCTCTCTCTCTCTACCCGTGACTGACATTGTTTATTTGTTTAACCTGACATAGTTTACGAGTCGGAAACAAAGTGCTTCTAAACCGGAGAGAGACTTGTCGGTTTATATAATGAAATAGTTCATTCGTTGAATCATCTACATCACGGTATCTTTTTAGCTCATTGATTGAATACTCCCATTATGTAATGGGGGACACTACGTAAGCAACAACGAGGTTTTCTGACGTTTTCAATATTTGCACATTGGTCTCACTTTACAGACTTCTATCAGTTAGATAAACTCTGTAAAGGCTAACCAACCATTATCGATCCCATGCACGTTTCACAAGACAGTTTAAGCTGGTGGTAGTGTGATATTAGGTCTAAAATGAAAGATAATTTCAAGGTGTGTTAGCTTATTTTAAAGCAGCAACCGATGCTTTCATGTTTGACGGGTCACAGGAAGACAGCCAAACAAAATATAGTTGAACCTCTAGGGTTGTTTATCGCACTACCTATTGTGTAGGAGTGCTTGGGTAGTAAGACACGATCCTATATGTATACGGCTAAACTACTTTTATCATTGTAGCCTTGCTGTCTTCCACATAAAAAGGAAGGGGTTGTGAACTTTTTTTTGAAACGAAGAGTTCTCCAATCGTCTAATGGTTGACCGTAACCACCGATGCATTATCACAGTACTACTGCGTTCAGCAGTATTCAGGATGAAACGGTCGGCCGCTCACTATCAAGTCAGTCAAACTTTCAAGTCACCGTCCTCTGATGGGATTCCTCCCCAAAACTCTGTCTTGTTGTGTCGCAAGTCAGGCCGTTGAGCCAGATACTCCGAGCGGGATCTCCCAAGCCTGTTGCATTCCGCAGCACAAACGAGCAGGAAGTATCGGAAGTTTCCGTTACTTCAATAGGCCACTTCCTTCAGTTTCACATCTTCCACTGTTTCGAATTTTCACGTCTCGACTCCAAAACAGCTGATCATCATTTGCACTTTTAATATCGCACTCCGACAAATATGTCAGCATGCTGCTTCTACTGAGTATTGTATAAAACCTGAAGCTTACTGCGTGCTATATCCCCGAGGTATGCATTCTGTTCTTTCTGTTCTGCCCTATGGTTCGACTTGTTCGTAAGGAAGATATCAACGAGCTTGCTGTATTTGACCATCGTTGTCTCCGCCAATTAGCCCACATTAAGTGGACTGATCGCGTGAGCAATACGGCAGTTCGCCAGGCGCGTATTCAGAAAAATTGGAATGTGCGACCAATTGGTCAGTTACTCACGTTGCACAGCCTGCGATATTACCCCGCATGCCTGTTTAGCGGATTCTGTACCGGACATCTTACAGACTGAGACCATCAACAGTCAGGTAAAATTGTATGGTGGTCAGGCAACAGCGTGGCCACGAACTATGAAGATCCTGACTTTTCCATTAAGTACAGTGTGCAGATGCCACCTGTGTGGCTGGGGTCCTCGTGGTCACTTAAATCGCTGGGTAAAGACCCTATCCGAGATGGTGGTATGCCGCATTCAATTGCTTTCTTGGATTCATACCTGTCAGGGAACCTGGATCTCGTGGTCAGGCTGAAATATGGGGTGCGGTGAGCTCTAGAGCAAAACGTCTTCGGGCCTGGTAGTTCTGTCCGTTGTCATCTATACAAACCGGAAGGGCGTTATTTGTTTGTCATCCCCCCGTATGCTTCGGCAGACAGTTATTGCTATACTACCAAGTATGCATTCTACGATGTCCTGTGTGATCTCTTGAGACAGATTGATTTAGTGTGCCTATATTTGATATGAACACAACTTGGTCATGTCAGTTCAGGAAGAAAAATGCCGGACGGTATGTTCGGTGTCCGAGTTAGATGCATCGCCAACGATGATTATCCATTTCAGCTGTGTGCATTTCACGAACTCTGCATGCCAGACTCATCATTCTAGCATAATGCCTTTCATGGCGACTGCCCCGTGCAACCCACTCTTGGATGCATATTGATGGCGTCGCCTCATTACTGATGGTCCTACTTTGTCAAAGGTCGTTGTTCATTTTGGAGTAACCAACATGACTCAGACCGTGTCGTTTTCTGTACCCGCTTTATTTTCTTGTTTGTTCAGGAGCCATCGGTTCGCAAACATTGGCTACTCAGGTATGATCATTCGGTCGTGAGATCAGTGGTGCTGTGGTCAATACGGTTTTCTCATGAAGACGTCACTGGAGTTCTAAATCCGGCTGCGGCAAAGATGTGCACCACTAATGAGCTACAACTTGAGCAAAAGTTGAGTCTAGTGCTTCTGTTCGAAGGAGACTGGTCGGAAAATCTGTCCAATTTCGAATACTCTGATCAACTATATGATGTTCAACTTGAAATGTGTTCAGTTGGAATCTGAGCGGCTAGGATATACGAAACGTTTGCTAAACAGCACTATCAATCAAACTTCGTGGGTCTCAGCGAAGACAGCGATAGCTTCGTTAACCTGTTACGATGAGGTCTCTTCCAAGAGAGCACTACCGTTTCAGCAAAGTGAATCTCTGTTGATTCAACAAGTTTTTTAAACAAACTGACTGATATCTTGTGCTTCCAAGTACGACAGATACCGTCGTGAACTGAATCGCGAATTTATGAATAGTTTGCATAGAGGCCATGCAGAAGTACATTTCCGATCAAGCCTAATAAATAACAGAACTACTTTTGAAACAGTTGGTTCCCTTGAACAGTTTGAACAAAGCAGTTAGAACACGAAAACTGGTAGATGCAAGCATTTCGTATTGACTCGTCAGTACCAAATTTACAATAACACGGGTGCGTTTTTTATAGCAAACAACTAGAGGGGTGGATAATCAATAAGCGTGTTAGGATAGGGTCATTAAGTCCAGGGAAGGGTCAAATTCACGAACAGTTGTTTCTGAACACAGAGAGCTGGCTTGAGTCGGTTGATTGCGACTGCTTCGGCAAACCGTAAGAATCTTGGGTTAGAATGACGTAACAGGACTCTGAATGCACAAGATGGATCGATAACGTGACCAGTGATCAGGACGTGTCTGGCGATTGAGGAAACTGGCTGTTTACGTGTTTCAGCAACATTGCCGTTCTCCGATAACACGGACTTCTGAACCCATTTAGGTAAATGTTCCTTCATTCTGGAGCTCAAGCACCTCTCGGTTCTGCCTATGTAACTTTCTCCGCAGTTACATACAAATTGTAAATACAATGTGAAGTGGCACCGATAGGCTGATCTCCTTTGACTGAAGGCACCGGTAACTTCTGAGTCCGAGCAATTACGCGGAGTTCAGCTGCATTGAAAGTTCGCTTAATTGAATTTCTCAACCGTTGTGTTGTTTGGTGCATGATATAATCACCCTTAAAAGGCAGCTCTATGTAGACCTTTTTCTCTACAGTGACCACCTCTTCAGATGGTACTTTTTGTCTACTGTGCCTATCTATGAACCTTCTGGGGTAACCATTTGACTGTAGGACAGAAGTAATCAGGTCTAGCTCTTCCCCAAGACTGTCGTGCGTACAGATTCGTCTTGCCCGTGTAAACAGCGTATTTACTAATGCTCGTTTATGTTGGACCGGTGTAAAGCTACTGAAGTTTAAGTATTGGCCTGACCACGTAGATTTCCTATAGACAGTTCTTTTAATCGAGCCATCTTCTCGACGACTTATGAGTATATCTAGAAACGGCAAACAGTTGTTGACCTCAAATTCACAAGTAACCTTCAAGTTAGGGTGACAACTATCAAGTATCAAGGATGATGGAGTACAGTATTCTGCGATTTATGGTTACGCTAGTCATTACCAAAGTGTTGATGAGACCATATGTGAGAAGGATGAAACATTAGTTTGTTACTTGCTGCTGTGACTTGTGCACTACGTGGAACAATTCAAACGGTCTGAATCAACTGTGGGCGTTGGGGATGATGTACAAGTGACATTAGTTTTTGCACTGTTTTTGGAAACAACCTGGTGATCATGCTGAACCATTTAAAAGAAACGACTGTTGTGTAGGTTAGATATTGCGTCCTTAAAGTGTAGATTGTTGCAAGGCTGTGCTGACCCTGACCTTGTATTCGTTGTTGGGCAACCTGGTTGTGACTTGTTCACTTCGTCTACTTGGCTTGCGTCGTCACCTTATCAACTTGTAATATTACTGACGGAAATGCCACTTGTCGCCTGCCCAAATCTTCGTTATCTGCAGCCTCACAATGTGATTGTTCATCAGAGATTTTGTTGTGCTTGCTCATTGTCGCTCTGCGGGTCGGAGGTCCGGCTTATTTTCATAGAAGAAACATGCACGCGATACTTGACCACCGTCTTCTACATATGTCTGCCTATGTCACATAGGCTGATTGTTTAAACAACGTTTCGACCCTCCATGTTTGCGACCGTGGTCAGTGACACACCTGTACCCGCGAAGTTGACTTTTTTTTGCCTAGTGCAGTCTCATGCATTTGTAATTGTTTATTTATCTGTCAATTCGTGGACTACTGTGGACATCAACGGTGGCAAGGGCCGTAGTGTTTATGAGTATGACTCAAAGCTGGACTTGTTCATGTAACTACGCTGAGGGATGAACTCTTGAGGTCGCCAAAGGTTTTGTGTAAGTGAGCCGACTATTGTTTTAGAGAGTGGTTATCTTCATGTGGCGATTAACCATTCTAATGACCTGGGGCCCTGACTGACAGCGGAGACATTTGGAGATAGCTGGCCACAGTAGGTATGTCACGCTGTCTTGATCGATCATTTACCACCTTATGTAAAGATGCAGGCGTGAATCCATTGTACCTCATCAACAATGCCAGGGTACTTTATTCGTTGAGAACGCTCACATAATTCACGGTTATCGTCCATGGAAAGCCACTTCTTGGTTCGTTATTTGGGAATGCATCCGTTTATCCCCAATCTTATTTGCATAATTCAGATCTGCCTGTCCTGATTCAGTTGAATGGAAAACCATTTGACTTCATTTTCTGTTTCTACCCATCGTAGGCTTGTGTTATGAATTATGAGCACTTTGTGTGTTCCGTTGTTACATGTGGAAGTACACTAATTAGTAATTAAAGTTACATCACGCACACTTTGACTATTCCCTTGAGTTCCACCTTTATTAGACAAAAGGCGGACTGAGCGGCAAATTATGGGGCAGCCAAGTGGAGTTTACCTACTTTTAAATTGGTTGTTATATCAGTGTTACCTTGAAGAGGATGGTATGTATATGATTTTTCCTATTCAATTACTTTTCTAGTTTAGCATTATCGATTTCCTTGGTTAGTTAAGTGATTGGCCGGTAACATGTTTTGAAATGTCTTGGTTAGAAATTCGCAAGACCTTTCAAGCCTTCTATTCACATTGTACACTGTTCGCCGTAGGATTGAACCTCTGTTGGAACGTGAGTGAAAATCAGTATACGGTGTTGCATTCTACTTCCTCTTGCAAGCATCTATTTCGTTCATAGCATTTTTTTTGTTCAATCGTGTTGCGTTAAACTCCTGCATAAGAGTTTAATGTGAATCCGCTTCAACGTCTCATCATCGGTTGCTGATTTGCATTATGTTGAATGTCGAGTTTCACGGTCCGCAAGGAGACTGTTGATTCGAAGCTTGAGAAGAGTGTACACTTGCATTTTTGGCTAACTGTTCTAAAAACGGAATTACCAGAGCGATTTTCCGGTTCTTGTGAATCTACAAACAGAGTAAATGGGAGTTTGTTAACTAGACAGCGTTATCAGATTGATTCCTCATCCAACCCACTCCTATCCGTTGTGTCGAGGTTGAACTGATCGTCATACCACAGTAAACGATGCGTATCAAAAATGACATTTTTACGATGAAAACACTGTAACCAAAATGGTTGCCTGCAAGGAAAGGTGACAGACAACAACCGATTGCCAGTCATGCTCCAAAGGAAACGCATTATTTGACGAGCAGTGCGTAGTGTGGATGATGGTGTGACGTAATTGTTTTGCGCGACAAATTCGACCCTTCTTAGATTACCTGTTAACTTGATTAGTCTGAACATGTCTGTCGTTTTTAGTGGAACGATGTATTTCTTACTCGACAACCTGATTGCAATCACTTGGATATTACCAATTTTCAATGCGTTCAACCTTTTCAGCATGACTTCCCTTCTCCTCCATCGCTGTTTTACCCCACACGCTCTTCCACTGACATCGGGTTTACCGCCGTTATACGGGGTCATGATCATTTCGCATTATTGCATCAATTACTGATGGATCTACACTTGGTGCCCTCGTTACGGCGCATTGTAGTCGTGTGGACCAATCCGAATGTGTCAGTTCCCAGCGGTTAGTACATTTCGTCATGTACCTACAGTTGATGGTTTATACAATTGTGGCCTGGGATTAAGTTGCACGTGACTGTTCTGAAACATTAATTTGCGCTTTGCTGAAATGCGAAATTGTTTTTGGTAAACAAACTAAGTGTTGTGAGAACTGCCTAGATTCGAAGAAGTTGATTAAAAGAACGAGGGAACTTCAATTTCGCCTCTATCTGCCTAACCTTTGTTTGCCATTTGTGTACAACACTACCGAGCACAGTTACTGTGAATGGCGGACGCCCATAGTAAAGCAGAACTTCTGTAACACCCGGTAGTTGAACACAATGAACTGTGGCTGCGGGTGAATATATCCTGCAACATACTCCACTCCTTTTTACGGTTGGTACAATGTTAGTGATCGGTGGATCTGTTTGTTATGTTCACTTTTCACCTCCCATCTGAATTTTGTCAGGCTCAGTATTGCGTATTTACTGTGACCACTTTGCACAGAACGTTCGTGCGAGTTATAACAGATTGAGTAAGAAACTGATGCCGTATATGTTGTTTTGACTTCCAAACTTGTAACGCACGCAGTTTGTGGAGTGTTTTTGCAGAAAAGCTCAGGATTGTTTACTATAAATCATTCAACATGATTAAAAATCATTTGGTTTTTCTACCAAAGTTATGTTGCTTTTGGACCTAATGAGCTCATTTTTAGAATCAGACAAGTGTCTAATATATATGTCGAAGCTGGAATATTTACGTTTTTGTGATCATGTGTAACTTATAATTCTACCTTGGTAGTTCTCTCTCGGATGCAGTTGATGAAGAGTGCTATATCCATTCCTCTTGAGAACCTTTGCTCTACGCTTTACTCTATTCCTGACAAAAGAATCGAGCATAGTTAGGTTCGGAATGCACTATTGTTGTATTGGAGCAGTCTTCAATCTATCCACAACACCAGGTGTCTCAGCATTATTGTGTACCCGTTGGCTAAATGTGTTCCACAGATGTCTAATTAGGTTTAGACCGGCATAAAAGGTTGACCAGTACTACATATCTAGTCCACGGAGCAGAAGTGACGTTTTTTTGTCGTCTAGAAAGTTTGTGAAGCATTATCTTGCTGGAGAATTACTCGTTGGCGTCCGTGACGTTATAAACGGCAACCCCGCACATTTTACGTGCTTACATAAAAATCAGATTTCTGTTCTGTCTGCACTACAATGAGCTCACTCATTGGTTAGTGCCTATCATTAGGTTTCTTACCAAAACGTGATTTCTTTTCGAAGATCATGTCAGTACTGCCTCCATATATTAGGACTGTGCTGACTACATCTCTGTTGGACATTATGCATCACAATTTCCTACTACGATGTTGCTCGTGGCTGAGGAAACTAAGTTTGTCATTCTTTAGTAATCAAGCCTAACATAAACGTGCACTTTATAATCGAAGAATTTCTACTAGACGCCAGTTGATAGACTGTACTTGTCTCATGTAGGTGAGGTTGCTGGTCGTCCTGTTTTTCGTCGGTGGACATGGAGCTCTCAATAAATTACAGACTCAATAAACTACAATAATATCCGGAATGTTCAAACTCGTTTGTTTGAAGCCACAATCGGGCTTTTTCCAAATTCTCCCTTTGCGTTGATCAGATTACAAGTGATCTCATTCGGCCGTCTGTCTGTGAGCCCTATCGCCTTATCGATCTGCCGGAGCAGACCCCACACACTGTCGCACGTATTTTCCCCGTTTGACATCTGCTCGTATGATGTAGTCACTCTTTTTTTCTAATGCTGACATGGTTCAGACATCGTGTGTTTTATGTTTTGGACGTTAATATAATGTGGCCACATCGATATACCTTTAGTTATATCTCGGTCATTTTTCAAAAAATAAATAAATAAACGGCTGCTAGAAACTTTCAGTGTAGTGACCTCAGTTCGTGGGTTGTTAAAAGTAAACACGTTACACTTTAGTGTTAGATTTATTGCAGCATTTTTGGTATTCTTTCAGTTGTGTTACGAGGTGGATGCATGAGAATTTCGAACGACGTACCAGTGAATCGTCATCATCATAGACGGCAATACATCAGTGGTTCTCACTGATGGTTTACTGTCACAAGACCATGAAAGAAAAGCAAATCCTGACCAGCAAGAAAAAATGGAAATGGAGGGAAAGGATGTAACTACTAAAAATAGCTACGTCTATATTCAAACATTCAACATCAAGGTGCCTACACCTTGCAAACAAACAACCGAGCTGTAAGTGAAAGTAAGGCGTCATCAGCAAGACAGCTTCCTTACGGCTTTCACTGCCCGCGTCATTAAGTGCACTCACTTCACAGACAACTCGGCCAAACAACAACAACATTCACGCCACTGAGCTCGATTAGCCGCCATCTCACCTAATGTCTCAAGCCACCGACTCTGTGAGTCATGAAGGCCTTATCAGCCTGAGAGACGAACCCGACCTACAGTGCCAACCCCTTCGTGAACGATTTCATTTGTCTACGCCAGGTCATCATCTGTCCACCTCGCACCTTGCGCCAGTCGGCCGCAGCGTCGGCAAAGAGTGCTCGGTGTGGCAGAACGACTAGCTGGCATCCTTAGTACATGACCTAACCATCTAAGTCTGTGCAAATGTAAGGATTGAACAAAAGAATTCGTTTGACAATCACTACCAAATACCCGCTTCCTAACCTTCTCGTTGCTTACTCGTTGGTGCCACCTGATGCGAGCGACCGATCGTAGACATCGGGGTATGAATACTATTTCATATGGAGGTCTGCTGGATTGTAATCTTGATGATAGCTGTATGTTATTTGAATTTTTACTTTTGCTTCAGATTGAGCTAAATTATAAATCTTACGGGACTGTGGTGGATTCGGTTCCGTCCTGAGCGTAACTTACCTTAGGCTGATTCAGTCGTGACCTTCAAGATTCTGCTACGTTTGCCGGTTAACTCCGCTCATACTCAACTGTCTCAGTACTGTTTATCACCTTTGAAACGAACGTTTACTTACCAGCCGTGGAGTCTTTTTTCAGTCAAATCTGAAGTCTATATTGTATTTAATGTCAAAATTGCGTGTAGCTATCGCTAACTTACTTATGGCGCAGTTTTCATTCTAGTTTTCATTTACTGTTGCCTAATACACATAACAGCTCTAGAATCTCAAGTAAACTTTAGAAACAACAATGTAGAAAACTATTAGAGCGATCCCTTCTTAAGTCGGTAGTAAATGAGTTCGATATAGCCTAGTACTAATGAAGTTGTCTACTATTCACAAGGTTGCTGTTTCGATCCTCGGTTACCCTAGCTGCTTCTGTCTATATTTGGGCAATCTGACAGTATTCAATTAACATATGACCTAAAATGTTGCAACCCCAAGGTACAAAGTGTTTTTGAAAGACTCCTGTGATTACGTAGATTTGATGTTACAGATGAAGTTATGGATGTTATTGGCCGGTTTGTGGATTTGGGAAGTTACACTGGTGGCGGTGGAGATATAGTGTGATAGAAACTCGTATCTTTAAGACTAGAGCGGTATTCGCCAACCTAAAACACATCTGGCGACAGAAGACATTTTTGAAACTTGACGGTCGCGCATGTCAAGTTACTTTACGGCCCCGAAACTTGGCAGCTCAGCGTATTGGACATGAACTGTCTTCAAGCATTTAATCATCGATTTCTGCATTTGATTCCTCTCGTCGGGTGGTACCAACGAGTAAGCAACGAGGAGGTTAGGAAGCGGGTATTTGGTAGTGATTGTCAAACGAGTTCTTTCGTTCAGTCCTTACATTTGCACAGACTTAGGGGTTAGGTCATGTACTAAGGATGCCAGCTAGTTGTCTGTCGCGCCAAGCATTGGTTGCCAATGTTACGACCGGCTGGCGTAAGATTCGAGGTAAACAGATGATGACCTGGCGTAGACAAATGAAATCGTTCACGAAGGGGTTGGCTACTGTAGGTCGGGTTCGTCTCCCGGGCTGGAGGCCCTCGCGACTCACAGAGCCGGTGGCTGGAGAGGTTAGATGAGGTTGTGGCTGATTGGACTCATTGGCATCTGCTGTTTTTCGCTCAAGTTGTTTGTGAATTTAGTGCACTCCGTGGTGCGGGCAGTGAAAGCCGTAAGGAAGGTCTTGCTGATGACGCCTTACTTTCACTTACAGCTCGGTTGTTTGTTTGCAAGGTGTAGGCACCTTGATGTTGAATGTTTGAATATAGATGTAGCTATTTTTAGTAGTTAGTTCTCTCTTTCCTTTCTTCTTTTCATTGCCTAGCGTTTATTTTCTGCCTTCGTAACTTTATGGCAATGAAGCCTCAACGGGAACCGCCGATGTTTTGCTGTCTGCGACAATGTTGTCTGTAATGTCTGATGATTCAGTCTAGGATGAGTGGTGACAGTGCGGTTGATAATGATGGCGTAATGGTGATGAATTTGTAAGTGAATTCACAGAGTTGTCATCAAAACGTACCTTATGGTTACTGTTAATTTTTAAACGCCAGGATGCTGGATTGTTTGGTAGAATATAACGGTACATATAACTGGGATTTGTATTCATTCAGTGTATACGTTTTGTTTTGTGGTTCGGAAACCTGGTCTGTTCGTAACGACTTGATGTTTGAGGAATTTGAAACACTGAGTTCCCTTTAATAACCACTTCGTCAGAGCAGAAAGAAGACATATTGCGATATGTTAACATTTCATTTACTCTCATCAGTCGCAAACGTAAAACATGCCAGTTATATACATCATATAGATAAGGACAAACAGGGACTAGACACGCCTACAAGCACATCCAAGTTATTATGTAATCACGACCATGGCAACCCGATAGGTTGCCTCAACCACTTTTGTGCACAACGTCGGCTGGTAAGTTCGGATGAGCATCGCTTCGCAGAAAGCTAATAACTTCGGGTTTCGATTGCGCAACAGTATCTTGAATGAGTTTAATGGGTCAACTTGGTGACCTGTTGTCATGATGTGTTTAGCAATCGATGACGTTGGATTTCTAGCAGTCAGTTCGCCATGATGAGGCCTCATCTTAGCTGTGATGTGCATTCACCAAAGTACATTGACTTTCGTGCCTGCATCTTCTTTCTTGGTTGCTTTTTGTTCCTCGTGGTTACCAGATTTAGGAGGCGCCTACGAAAAGCATAGGTAGGTTAGGTTGTCATAACTAGTATGCGGCCCGCCGTACCTTAATGCAATAGCACGTGTCAAGCAAGATCTACGAGAACCTGTTAAACATATTCTACACTAGCTTCGAGTTTTTCCTTCCCGGTTAGATTCCATTACTTCTTCAAGTCCTTCTGCTAAATTGTTTGTATCTGTGACATGAGTGTGTTGATCATTGCATTGTTGACCTCCGATCAAACATTCTTGAAGCAGCGCGATCGTGACTTCTCATTCAAGTTAAATTTTTTGACTTTATTAGACTTTCCAAACGGCGTTTTGGCTATTGATTTCGCTAGTCGGAGGTTTTGATAGTCACAAGGAGACCATCACGTCTGTTTGCTCATAGCTTTCCACTTCAGGTAAACTGTTCGGCTGTCGCGTTTCTGACATAGTTACTACATGGATTCGAGTTTCATATGTTGATTGCAGCTCATCACTAACACAAGTATGTTTGGATCAAAAATTGTAATTCCATCCTCTCATCCTCGTCATCATAGTAGCCATGAGCCTGACCAGAAGGTCTTCTGGCACGCGCCGCCGGTGACCCCAACAGTGATGTGGAATATCCTGGAAGAAAACGTTACCAAGACGGTTGGAAATTAATAAAAGAAGTCTAAGCGGAAGAACTAGAAATGGTATGGATGCAGGTACGCCATTGACTGCGACACACCGCCATCTCGGATAGCGTCTCTAACCAGCGGTTTGAGTGATCACGAGGACCCCATCCAGGCAGGCGACACCTACCCACTTTACTCAGTGGAGCAGTCAGGGTCTTCATATTTCGTGACCACGTTGTTGCTTGACCACCATGTGGTTTCACCCAACTGTTGGTGGTCTCAGTATATAATGCCCGGTACGGTAAACGCTCAGCTGGCATACGGAGTACGTGACCTAACCATCGCAGGCTGTGCAACGTGAGTAGTTGACCAATTGATCGCGCATCCCGAGCGTTCCGGAATACGCGCCGGCGAACTGCCGCATTGCTCACGCGATCAGTCCACTTAATGTGGGCTATTTGGCGGAGACAACGATGGTCAAATACAGCAAGCTTGTTGATATCTTCCTTGCGAACAGGCCACGTTTCCGAACCATAGAGCAAAACAGAACGCACAGGACAGACATATACTCTTCCTTTCAGCGACAATCGAACGTTTTTCGACGCCACAGATGACGCAGGTTGGCAAAGGCAACTCGTGCCTTTGCTATCCTCGCTGATATCTCATCAGCAATATTACAAGCTGACGAGATAGTGCTACCCAAGTAGGTGAAACTGTCCACAGTCTCAAGCGGATTACCTGCAAAAGAGTAGGGTGGAAATGCCCCAGTCTTGAAGTAACACTTTGCACTTTGAAGGTGCGAAGCGCATTCCATACAAACCAGCCCGGTCACTCACCTTGTTCAGCATGGTCTGCATGTCTTCGGCAGAGGGGCTAAGTAAGACAATGTCGTCCGCATACTCCAGATCGGTCAACCGAGCGCCAGGAAGAAGCTCAACACCAAGTCACTGGACTCCTCCAAGTACATTTCCCAGAATGTCATCCGTCACAAATTGACGAACACCACTAGAAGTGATGAACGCCCGAGACAGCTGTCCATAAACTCTCACCCTGCTTGCAGAGTGAGCATACAGTGATCTCAACAGATTCACGTATTTCCCTGGTACTCCCTTGCGAAGAAGACAGTTCCAGAGAACGTTACGAGCAACTGAATCGAAAGCAGCCTTCAGGTCCAAAAAGACCACGACCGTCGGCTGCCTATAAGTGCCGATGTTCCAAGATCCGTCGCAAGGTAAAAATGTGGTCAACGCACCCTCGACCGGATCGGAATCCTGCCTGTTCTTCACGTATCTGGCTTTCTCTGGGTTTAGTGAGCCGACGTAAAATGAGGCCAGTGAGTAACTTGGAAGCAACAGATACCAAACTGATGCCTCTGTGTTGTCACATAGACTTCGGGCCCCCTTTTTGAAAACGGGAATTACTGTTGACAAGCACCAATCGCGAGGTGCCCGGACATTAAACATACCTTTCAGCCGCTTCTCATCCGGAGAAAGAGAGCGAAGCTGAACATTCAAATCGCCTGCTAGTATGATGATGTCTGAGTGTTTAGTTTGCCTCAGAAGGTCAACGAGGGCGTCATTGTATACATCTTTGGTTACACCCGTTAGATCGTACTCCGATATAGTTAAAACGTCTTTCTGATTTGCGTCGACAGACTTTTACCGATGTATTGAGTCTGACAGCGCACAAGCGACTGTTCACTGGGATCCAATCGAGCAAACATTGCTCTGCTCTGGAACTCAGTGCGATTCCCACTCCAGCTTGACCGCGAGATTCAGCTTCGGCGTCACCAGAAACCCTGAGAGAGAAGCGCTTGAATCGACAGTTATCTAGAGGTGAGCTCAAATGGATAACGGTGCTAGAATCGTAGACTCGCGTCTCCGACACGCAGCACACATCAAGCTCCAGACTTGAGAGAGTACTTGCCAATGCTAACCGGTTGTCTTGGCCTCAGAAAACAATTATCGCCCGAAGGCACATGGAAGGCAGAAGAAATGGGGGGTAAACAGTAGGAGAAAGTCGTATTGGGTTAGTAATGTCACTGTCGGGAGAGCGATAACTTCTGATACTTCCCGGTCGTTTATGCCGCGGAAGGGGTTGACTTGAGGGACCCCACCCCGAGTCTCTGACTCAAAAGTCTGACCTGCGAGACAACAGGATACAGGGTTTTCTTGGGGGACCCCACCCGGAGCCAATGACTCAAAAGTCTGACTCACTTGGCAGTGAGGGGCTTGCCTAGCCCGAGGGCGCAGTGAATAAGACATTGATGTCTGATTCTGAGCACTGCTGCGCGCAGTGGATGTACTCGAAGCTACATCGGGCTTTTGGGTGATAGATGTTTTTCGACCGTATTGGATAATACGCCGGCGGTCACGGTCAACCGTTGGGCGATCGGAGTGCTTTTTGTTTGAGGGTACCTTTTCTAACCCCCTTCTTCCTGATACGGAAGACAGCAGTGCCGCAACTATAAAAATAGTTCAAGTTGAACATCACCCACAATTGATCGCAGCTGTCGCATTCCCATAGACTTTCCAGTCGGCCCCTTTCGAAAAGAAGCACTAGACTCGAGTTTCGCTCTCATTAGAGCTCGTCAGTAGTGCATATCCTTGCCACTGCCGGGACTAGAACTCCGGCCATTCTTTCATGAGGCAACCACTGCGCCATTGACCTCACATTAGGCACGACCGAATTATCATATGTGAACGCTCAACCTCTGTTTCGTGGAATGAGGATTTTGCTCACTATTACTCACTAATCAAGGACTCGTATCTCGATGTAGCTTGGTCTGTTCACCTACTTTCACCTACTGAGCTGTTCCATTAATGAGAAGCGAAAAAGGTTATTGTTCAGCCCGCTTGCTCATTTGATTCGTTGCTGCCACTTGGTTCCTGTCTTTCAATAACTTTTAGTTTTCTTTTATTTGCAGCTCCTCTGTGGCCCTCGTTACGTGTTCCTCTTTCACTGGTTCCTGTGGATCAGCCCAGTCGCCGTTTCTTTCCTCACGCGCAAATCACCACGGAAGCCGTGCTCTCATTGGAACGATCACGCTTGCGCGCCATCCTTGGAACAAATTCAACTTGCATTCGAGGTTACCTCATTATTTGCTCACATTATCCAAACAGACGATATAACTTGTGTTTGTTGTGAGCCCTAATCTTTCTAACGATTTGATTGCTATCCTTCAATGCAAACGCAAAAAAACAAATGAGTATCGGTTGCCTAATTGGATGGCATTTCTCTGCTCGTACAGTTGTGCGTTCGGAATTCAACAAGTTCAAATGTTGTATTGCAGAATTGTCACCAGCATTATCGCAGACGTCAGTGGCTCACATCGATGCTTTACTAGTTATGTCCTACATCCGTCATATGTCATAATTATAAGACCAACTATTTTGTCATTAGGGGCTATTTCGTAAAGTTGGAATTTAGATTTTATTATTTTGCGGTCATCATCGACTCTTCCGAGTATTACAGGAAACGTTATGATAGCCGTTGCCTTGCATTCCGTTCATTATTTTCCGTGATCCGATTATATGCTCTGTCTTTGTTTTGTTCTAGCTGTGGAGTCAAAACATTGATCGTCTTGTCGGAATCACTGTTGCCCATACATTACCCGCAAATTACAGCGCTGTCGCGACAGACAACAAAGCGACCGTCTTGTCGTCCGCCACGTTTGGTGCATCTCTGTTCCACAAGGTTTGTTTCGCTAACACTGATAACTGTCTCCTGTCCTTAGTCATCCTGATCATGTTAATACATTCACACACACATTTTTGGCCTTACGCTTGGTCAGATAATACCGTACTCTGAAGAAATGTCAATGGGTTATTTTAAGTGAAGATTTCGAAGGATTACTGGGTGGCCTCGGATTGCTTATGGCTTGAAAATCCTCGACCATGATACTTTATCATCTAGACTTGGATATCGAACCCTTTCCAGGTTTCTAGGCCTACAGACGACACTTCTCGTTCTTATCTAAAGACTTGACAATCCCTCGTACATTTTCTCCGTTTTTTTTGTGATGTAAATGCTAAAAATGTAGACCGATTTTTACTCTGGCCTCCTTCTTGAAACATCAGAATTTCGTTATCATCATCACAGACACTCGCTTACTGTCTTTGTAGGTTTTGATGACTCTGACTTTACTGTGCTCATCCAATCGTCTTGCCTACTGAAGAAACATGTGACCGATACATTTGTGACTATAATCTTATATACTTCGGTGGTATGTAGCTGCTTACCGGAACTTGTCGAATATGTTAAGTTGATCTGTAACGACTGCAGTACGTTTTTTTTCTCCTTCACGATTTTTTAATCCTATTTTACTATCTACTGCCGGAACCAAATACAGCTTATCTGATTGTGATGGATTCAAACTGTACATCATCCCTGTTCATCTATCTTCTTTATAGCTACATGGATTTCGGTGGTAATATCCAAATCGGGTTCAATGAATCATCATTTAGGCCGTGTAGAATCTGTCAGGATTCTCGGCTATACGCAGTCTATC